>CM076576.1:787446906-787728130 GCA_034641835.2 Pinus albicaulis
GCAATTCCAAAAGAATATTTTGTTTTAGTTGGGAATTCTTACAAAGATATAAGCGATCTTTGTACCATAAGGAATCATTTTTCCAACTAAATGTATCTGATGTACTAGGATCTTGCTGCAACTTTTGAATGAGTGTCCACACATCTTCGTCCTTCCATTCATCTCTTTCTTTGGTTATCCAATCAGGTTGGATAATAGAAATGGCACAAAGCAATGCTTCCACCTCTTCATTATTTCTTGAGAGTGCATATGCAACAACATTTAGCTTCCCTTTTTTGTATATTATTTCAAAGTCATAACCCATCATCTTTGTGACCCATTTTTGTTGCTCTTCTGAAGATAGTCTTTGTTCCAAAAAGTGTTTAAGACTATCATGATCAATTTTTACCTTGAAGTGTCTTCCCATAGGTAAGTTCTCCATTTCTTTAGTGCATGCGGTATTGATAACATTTTCCTTCTCATAAATAGGTTTATGTAAATACTTTCCTTTAATTGGATGACTTTAAAAATCAATGGGTCTTCCTTCTTGCTTTAAAACAACACCAAATCCATTTTCTGAGGCATCACATTCCACAATAAAGGTTTTTTTGAAGTCTGGCGTAGCTAAGACTGGTGCTAGGCACATTGCCTCTTTAAGATGTTCAAAGGCCTTAGTTGCTTTAGGAGTCCATGAAAATGCATCTTTCTTCAATAATGCTGTTAGAGGTGCTGTTGTTCTCCCATAATTCTTAGCAAACTTTCGATAATACCCTGTTAACCCGAGAAATCCTCGCAACTGCTTTATGGTTGTGGGGACTTTCCATTCCTTAATGGCTTTAATTTTGTTAGGGTCTACCTTAACACCCTCGTGAGATCCAATATGACCCACATATTCCACCTCTTGTACTCCAAAGAAACATTTGGATGTTTTTTCATATAATTGTTTCTCCTGCAATAGTTTGAGCACCCTATCAACATGTTGAACATGATCCTTCAAGGACCTGCTGTAGATTAGTGTATCATCAAAAAATATTAGCACAAATTTTCTAAGGGTTTGAAAATGGAATTCATCAACCCTTGAAATGTAGAAGGTGCATTGGTAAGGCCAAAAGGCATGACCAAAAATTTATAATGACCCTCATGAGTTCGAAATGTTATTTTCGGAATATCTTCAGTCTTCATTCTAATTTGATGATACCCTGAACGAAGATCCAATTTGGTAAAATAAATTTTTCCATGTAATTTATCCAATAATTCATCAATCATAGGAATGGTAAATTTATCTTTAATGGTGAGCTTATTGAGCTCCCTATAATCCGGACACATGTGCCATCATCCATCCTTCTTGTGTACCAATTGTTGGGTTTCTGTAATTTATTAGCAAGATTGGCAGAGTCCAATTACAGAAACAACATCGTTTCAACCAAGTTTGGGATTCTAGGATCTAGCCCTCCTAATCCGGAGAGGGATCTCTCCAATATGTACAAAGATGGATATTGTCTTTGAAAGCTTAAGGTAATGATATTAGGCTAGTTATGAAGGCCAAGGGTTTTGTTTTGTTTTGGATGGCTGAGCATGATTACTGTTCGAGGTGAAAAGTCCTGAATGAAAAGAGTTTCAAAGGTGAGAAGTTGCAAGAGGGAAGAAAAACTATGGTTAAGAGATAGATATAACGCTGGTTTTTAATCCATTGGGCTATGGAGTCATAACAGGGCTTTAATTGAACAACAACATCAAGAGTGATCCGAGGGGCAAGTCATCTATACCACAAGATTATTGAGATTAGAGTGATGGGATGGAAACAATAAAGTGTTGGAGGGGTGGAAACTGATAATAATTTCTCAGAGGATTTATAGTCAGTCCAAACAAGAAAAGCCTCTTAAGTAACTGTTTAAAACCAACCAAGGACAGGGCTAACCATAAACTTCTTGGGCAAGTTTGTATTAAAGCAGCTTAATTGACAAACAATCCAGTAATCCACATAATTACCTTCAGAAAGTATGAAAAAATATAAGAAAAACAAAGTGTAACTTAAGATCAGATAAAGTACTTTTAAACCTAGTCTACTTTCAGTCAACACCAAGGGAAACTTTCAGAATCCACCTTTGGAGAATAGAAACTAGGAATCAGGGCAAACCATAACTTCTCTAGTCTAACTTTAATAGCAAATAATGGAAATCACATTCAAGAACAATGCTTAAGCAAACAGAAGGACGAGGGAACGCCAACATTCCTAACTGTTTAAACAGTATTGAATCATTCTTAAATAAACAAATTTGAGGAAAACATTAAGATAAAGATTTCTCAGCCAGAGAAGGTTACTGATATACAATATATCCTAACCCTGTTTAAACTGTTCTTTACAGCAGAATATGAACAATATGGCATACATAGAAGGAAAAACAATTAACAAAGAAAGAATCACTTCACCAGTAATATAGACCAGGATCCCAAGGAAAAGCTTGTTATTGATGTCAAACCAGTTACAGTCTTCAAGTCCAATGTTTCAGTTCAGCAATCATCTTCACTATTCAGCCTAACTAATCTATCACAAGCAGAGCTCCAAGGGCCAATGAACACTATTTACAATCAGGAGTTTAGGCTCAAATGTATTTCAAAGCTCTGTAAGCAACTCAACCAACAATTTCTCATCTTCTACAGAAGTATTTATAGAAGAATGAGGAGGTGAGATCTGATAAAAGATCTTCTAAAGTAATTAATACAGATTCAAGAATTCTGGGCCCTTTGAGGGGCTCGATGAAGAAGTTTACAGGTGGTTCTCTGTATTAACTATTTACATTAACTATCAAGTCTGCTGGAAAGAATTTGTTGACCTTTGAGGTTTGGCGCGAGGTTGAAATAACTCTGCAGATATTTCTCGCATTAAGTTCCTTGCAGAAGTAACTTCTCGGCTGCGTTGAGGCAAAAAATCTTCCTTTGCAATAACTTCGGCCCTGGTTTGAAAGGTTTGAGGCAACAGGTGGCGTTTAGTCGCTGGGAGGAATCAATTCGCCTCCTTTTTGTGGTGGTGGAGGGTTTGTTGTCACTAAAACACTTTAGGTATTCTGCAGACTGTGTTTTAGATTAGGGGATTAGGCTTTTGATAACAGTCTTAGCCATAATCTCCATAAAACTGTCTTCAATTCTCTGTGTTGGCACCTTTCTGGTCTTCTACAGCTGATACTCTTTGACTGTGCCAGATTCTTGGTGCTTCGCTGTTACACAGGGCTACACAGGGTCATACGGCATCAATGCCTCATGAAACACTGATGAAAACGTGAATTTGACACCTGCGAAACGATTTCCTTTGATAAATCGAAGGAGGGAGGGTCGTCACCCTCATCTTTCGAATTTCATCTGAATATAGCGAAAAACGTTAAACCCTGCGAAATACAAACAAAAGTTATAAAATCCTGCGTTTATAGGTTAAGCTGCATGGGAGGATGTGCGAAGGAAGTAGGGCCATTGGATGGCATCATCCAATGGTCGGGATTATTTGGAGAAATCATAGAATGGTGGAAAAAGATAAAATCTAAGCCGTCGATCGTGCAAGATCAACGGTTGGGAGAAGGCAGCGGAAAAACCTTTGTAAACAATACAATATGACGTTTTTTAGTTTTACAAAGGAAAAAGGCACATTTTATATGAGCGGCAAGGGGATCGTACGGTGGGCCCAGCAGGACTGATCGCAAATCGCAAAAGTGAAAAACGTGATGGCGGATTAGGCGACAGAGAGAAAATGCGATATTGCGATTATGCGATGGGCGGAAACTATGATGGATCGCATCACAAATATTTGCGATGCTTTTTGGAGGAAAAGTGAAAATTGCGATCTGCGATCTACGATGGATCGCATCGCAAATATTTGCGATGCATTAGTTAAAAAAAAAAAAACAATTTGGAAATTCTGCGATCTGCGCTTTGCGATAAGCGCCAATGGGTTAAAACTTGGTTCCAGGGTGCGGGCATATGGAAGAAAAGGGGCTAAGGGCTTAAGCTCGAGGGGCTTAAGTTCTATACATAAAAACATGTATTTTCATGGTTTTTGAAGGGTTTCTTGAAGGAAATGAAGGTTTCGGTAAGGTTAAAAAGTGGGTTTTAATGAAATGGAAAGGGAGAAACATGAAATTGTGGGTTTTTCATTGGAAATGGAGAATATAAAATGAGGTTAGTGAGGAAGAAAAGGAAGGGGACCAAGGGGTTCTGCAGCAGTATTTAACTTGGGATTTTTGAAGGATTTCAGAGGCTTTTAGGATGTAAACATCAATAAGGGATCTGGACAGAGGCATGAGGCCTTAGAGAGACTTCAAGAGCCAACAATTTTTAGTGATAAAATTGTTCCTTGGAGGCTCCAAAAAGATTTAGCCACTTTTTGGTAGAACAAAACATTATAGGTGGCTAACAGTGGCTCCACTTGGGGATGGTGCCTTCTTGAAGGCATCAAGAATTCAGACTTGATTTCTGGGAGGCTGATCAGTTGCCTCATCCATTGTTCTCTCTGGGATGCTGACCAGGTGCCTCATCCATTAGATTGCTCTTGCTCTGCTTCTGGAAAATAACATCAGTCATGAAAGATAAATGGACTTCATCAATACAACTTTCTACCTACCCAATCCTACTGATCTAAAATTTTTTCTTCATCAGAGGGCACTTGGATTGGAAAACTCTTTTTACAACATTTTATTCTTTTGAAAGCATAAAAAATAATCTAATTCTACTCCTTATTTCTCCGTGAACTCAGATTAATCAGTTGAGCTCAGTTCCTTCTCTACCTAATCTACTGTCTGTTGGGATTAAACTGTCCAACAGACTTTCATTCTCTAAATTCTAAGACAGAAATTTAAAAACAGTCAAGTTAAGATTAAGCTGTTTAACTTGCTGTGATCTATGGCATAAAAACAAGCTGCACATAGATTATTATTTGCAGAAAATTAAAAATCAAAATGGAAGGCTTAAGATCTGAAGGTTTCTCATCATGGCCTTCTCTTTTCTTCACAGCTCTGTTTTTTCTTTTGTTTGAGCTGTCTCTTCCTTGATATCTGACTCAGATTTT
Organism: Pinus albicaulis; assembly: GCA_034641835.2. NCBI lineage: Eukaryota > Viridiplantae > Streptophyta > Pinopsida > Pinales > Pinaceae > Pinus > Pinus albicaulis. Next base: position 787,451,939 of record CM076576.1, read on the forward strand.
GGGCAAATTAGAACCAGTTTTTCTCTTTTATGACTCAGAAAATAAAATAGTTTTGAGTCATCTCTCTTTGGAAACTTTGGTTCAGATTTTGAGTTTGTTTGAACCTTCATTTCTATCCTAATCTATCTACTGATAAGCCAAGATTGAACAGTTTGGCAAATCGAATTCACTATCCTATCAGCAGAAAATTTAAAGCTAATTAGTCAAGATTAGGTAGTTTGACTAACTAGAAGTGTGTTTTGAGGAGTGGCATTTGAGCTTGCACACTTTCATATTTATTTCTCTTTTTGGCATGGGGCTTTGCCTTTCTTGTTTTAATTTCTGCCCTCTTTTCATTTTTCTTTTGTTTTTGTATTTTTTATCTTTCATAACTTTGAATGCAATGGTGGATGGACTATTCACAATGGAAAAGGTAAAAGGCTTTAAAACATAAAATGGATCAAGAGAAGTAATGCTTAAGCATCCTGCCATTGACAGGACCCCCAAACAATTCTGTTCCATCCATTTTTTATAGGAAAAATACATTATTACCAGCAACTGAATGAATAGAGTAAGGGCCAAGCCATAAGCTATCAAATTTTCCATGCTTGCCCTTTTCTTCCCTCCCTAAGTCCCACTTTAAAACTTTGTCCCCAATCTTGAAATTACTGGCCTTTGTTCTTTGGTCAAAGAGATTTTTTATGTTGTCCTGTCTCTGCAATGCTTTGCTATACACTTCCTCTCTGGTTTGCTGAAGATGAATGGTCTGATTTATTCTTCTGGTCATGTCATTATCTTCAGTCTGCAACTCTTGAATCAACTTCATCACTGGTACACCAAGGCTGTTTGGAAAAATTGCATCTGTACCATACACAAGCTGAAAGGGTGACATACCAATAGATTTCTTCAAAGTTAATTTGTCAGCCCAAAGTGCATGAATCAACTTTTTGTGCCAAGACTTTTTGTTATCCTCCAACAATTTCTTGATTATGTTCACTAAGCTTTTGTTGGAAGATTCTGCAAGTCCATTACCTTGGGGGTAATAGGCTGTGGAATGCCCCAATGTTATCTGATATTTGTGACAGAATTCAACCATTCTCTTAGATCCAAATGCTGTTGCATTATCAGTGATGATCTTGGTAGGACAGCCAAATCTGGAGAGAATGTTAGTCTCCATGAATTTTATGATAACTGAATCATTGGCCTGCCTACAAGGGATGGCTTCTATCCACTTAGTGAAATAGTCTGTGGCAGTGAGAATCCATCTATGCTGGGCAGAAGATGGTGGATGGATTTCTCCTATGAACTCAAGACCCCACTGTTGAAAAGGAGCTTCAACAGTGATTGGATGCAGAGGAAGGGGTAACAATTTTCTCTTGCCTTCGAACAGTTGGCATTTATGGCAAGTAGTGGTTACTTTGTGCACATCATGAAAACGAGTAGGCCAATAGAAACTAGCCCTCAAGATCTTGTTGGCTGTTGACTTCCAGTACAAATGACCTCCACACTCTCCTTCATGGAACTCCTGTTTAACCTTCTCTGCATCAAACTCAGGCAAACATTTAAGCAATAGACCACTTGCATTTTTCCAATACAGACATTTATCAATAATGCAATAATTTACAGCTTTCAATTTTAGGAACCTTGCCTTTGTTTTTGATAAACCAGGAGGTGTATTCAGATTAAGCAAAACATAAATAATATCAGCATACCAAGGAGAATTCATAAAATGGTCTTCAACAATGGGAGTTGAGGATTCTTCTTGGTTATCTAAAGCATTAATCATGTTAATATCAAGAACTTCACAATTTGATTCAGCCATTAATCTAGCTAGACCTTGGCCTTTGATGAGCTTAGTGGGTTTTATCTCTAAATCATATTCAAGAATAACAGCAATCCACTTACCTCTCTTACCATCTGGATCCTGGGTTAGAATGTCTTTAACAACTAAATTTGGGACAAAGGCAATGATGTGTGAGTGAAGGATGTATACCCTGAAGTCTTTTAAAGCCTTAACCAAAGCAAAAGCTTGCTTTTCCATAATGTTATACTTCAAAGGGGCATCCCTCAATGCCTTGCTAAAGAATGCAATAGGCTGCTCTTGTCCTTGTGGATTTTTCTGTAAAAGGACAGCCACTATGGTATGTTCTGATGCAAATGAGAAGATATAATTTTTTTTTGAAAAATCAGGACTTATCAGAACCGGTGTTTTGGTTAATGCTTGTTTCACCAGTTCGAAGGATGTCTTTGCTTCCAAGGTCCATTTTACTAGTTGCTCCTTTTTTAACATGTTTGTGATATTCCTAAGGAGCTCAGCCAAGTTGGGGATGAACCTTCTCAAAAAGTTAATCTTCCCAATGAAAGATTGCAACTCTTTGATGTTTCGAGGATGAGAGATTTGCAATATGGCCTCAATCCTCTTGGGATCAATCTTAATACCCTCCTCAGAAATAATGTGCCCAAGAAGTTTACCTTCTTGGAGACCAAATAAAGTTTTCTTAGGGTTTAAATATATCCCAAAGTTTCTGCACTTCTCGAAAACTTTCCTCAAATGTTCTATGTGGTCTTCATCTGTTTTTGAAAACACAGTTACATCATCAAGGTAGATAATGATGAAGAAGCCCAGTTCCTCCGAGAAGGCTATGTCCATGGCTCTCTGAAAGGTTGATCCAGCATTCATTAGAACAAAAGGCATTTTCACATACATGAAGGTGCCCCAGGGTGTAGTAAAGGTTGTCTTTAATTGATCAGCAGGGTAAACCAAGATCTGATTGTACCCCGAATAGCCATCCAGCAAAGAAATTCTTCTAGACCCTACCACCCTTTGTAGAATGTGATCCATCTTTGGTAAAGGGTAGTTGTCTTTTAATGAAACTTTGTTTAAGTCTCTAAAGTCTATACAAAGCCTGATTTCTCCAGTTTTCTTCCTAACAGACATCATATTAGATACCCATTCAGAATATCTAACAAGGACAATAATACCAGCATCATACATTTTCATGATCTCCTTCTGAATGAACAACAACTGGGCAGGGTTTATTCTGCGCAGTTTCTGTTTGAATGGTTTGGTTTTCTTTAAGAGGGATTTTGTGCTGTATTATTTCAGTGTCATAGGATTTAAGATCTTCGTAACTCCATGAAAAAACATCAGAAAATTCTTTGAACAACTCTATGTATTTGAGTTTAATGTGAGCTGGCAAAGTTTTGGACAGTTTGATCATTTTCGGTTTCTCTTTACTGCCTATATTGCATTCCTCCACTTCAGTCTCTACATGTTCCAGTTTTGGCTTATTTTCCACATCGTTAAAATCAAACAACTCTTCTAAAGGGGTCAGACCCGTAGGAAACCTTTCATATTTGGAGTGCAGAGTTTCTAACTCTCCTGTTTCAGACTCTGCATTCGTTTCTGTTTTACCTTCAAGTTTTCCAGATAACAGGTTTATATTAGCAAGTTCCGGAGACGGTTCTTCTTTATCCAGAAAATTTTCTTCCTTGCAGTCTGTTTCATAGTCTGAGTCCGAACCGTTTAGTTCGAAATCATTTCTGAATTGCATGAAGTCTTCTATTTGTTTGTCGTTTTCAAACACCTGCCAATATTTTTCGTTATTAGGCACGACTGGTCTAAATTTTATCGGAGTTGTGTTGTCTCTGGTTTCATATGGCGTCAGACATGTTCTAGCTGCAAAGGCTAAATTGTGGGCTGTAATATTTTCTTTTCTTGGGACAAAAATTAATTCAGACTCATTGAAAGTTTCTAAAAGGTCCACGACATCATTTCGATAGGCCCTAAGTCTGGGGTGATGAGCGTTATATTTCCCATTGACTTGCCTAATGATTAATTCCGAATCCCCGTGAATTTTAATTCTCTTGGCTCCTAACTTTTTCAACAAATGTAAGCCTAATAAAAGGGATTCGTATTCCGCTATGTTGTTGGAACACTGAAAGTTTAATTTACATGAAATGCATTATGTATGGTTGTTTTCAGTGTTAGTAATCCAGACACCTGCACCCGCGTTATTCCTAGTGCATGACCCATCGAAATGCATATTCCATAGGGGACTGTTTTCAGTTTCATCTGTTAGATGAATGTCCTCTTTAACTAACGTGATTTCGGATTGTTGTTGAATGTTTGCACTTAGTTGTAGATGTTTTGATTCCCCTTGATTTTCGTTCATTTGAGGGTCGTATTCTTTAGTGTCCAGGTTTAAAAGTAATGGATGCATGACTTGTAGTTCAAGACCCATATTTGGTTTGCTATGGTTTAAAGGTTCAACAAACTGTTTTGACAGTTCCGTGGTATTTACCTCCTCCTCTCTATCGGCCATTAATCTTGATAACGCTATTTGTTCACTAAGTGCTTCATCGTTAAACATGATAAAAGAATCAAGGCTTGTACTTACGGAATAGAGAGGAGAGTTTTGAGGTCTGTCTTGACTCGTGACCGTATATTGCATATGAGACTCCCTGTAAAGTCTTCTAGTCTGATTGAAAACAGGGATAGTCGCATACATCATGTCCATCTGCATAGTCCCCTGTAACTCGGCTCCCCAAGATCTTGATAATAACATTCCATAATTTGGGGGCACATAAGCCACAACAATGTCCATGAGTAAGCATTTGGCTGGGATCTGGGCTAAGTTAACACAGAGGTCTTTGATCAATCCTAGACATTTTAATCTACTTGAGTCAAAGGAGTAAAGGTCTTTGTAAGGTCTGGTGATTTCTAGCCCGAGGCTCTCCATCACAGCTTTAGGCATTAAATTATGAGAAGCCCCGGAATCATGCATAGCGTTGTGAAAATTTTTGTCATGAACGTTTAAACTCACGTAGAAAGGGGGAACAGGTCCCTCTTAGTAACTACCTTCAATCCTTGGACCAAAAATAAGCTCGGGCTGGTCATCACTAAGATTGACTGTATCTCCATTTTCCTCTATATTCAAAGCCTTCAAAATTTGAGTTCTATATACGTGTTGGGCAGCTAACTCGGTTAAGGGAACAAATATTTTAATCTTGGAAATTTCCTGTTCCAGGCTGAAATGAATTTGATTCTTTGAAGTGCTGGTTTCAGCCTTGTTAGCTGTCACTTTATCAGCAACAACAGCTTACTGATTTGTTTTATTTACCCTTGACATAACGGTTGTAATAGGAGTACTAGCTGAAGTGTTAGTACTGCTAGAGTCTACACTCTGTTTTTCAGTGTTTTGAGTGCCTTTCTCTTTACCTTTATCAGAATTTACAGCCACCGTTTTTTCCTTGTGTTTGACCGTTTTAGGCTTGGTTGACGTGTTGTTTTGTGAAGATTTGTCAGAGGTTTTGGTGTTGGGGGCTTGTTGATTAGTCTTGCTTCTAAGGTCATATTCCCTTTGAGTTTCTATGATGACATTTTCCATGTCTTGATAATGATTTTCATCATCATCTCTTTTTTCATCATACGGTGTATATAGACCTTGTTTTTTATCATAATGAATCTCAAAATCATCATCATCGACCTCCAGCATGTTGATAGCACCTTCCTCTGTTATTTCGTTTGTTTCCTCAACCTCACTTATATAGTTCTGATGAACGGGAGGAGTGATCTGTTGATCATCTTCCCTAGGTCTGTCTGGAGGTTGGTTCCTTCTAACATTCTGATTCTGGTTTTGGTTTCTGTTTTGAGGAGCAGTTTGATTTTGACTTGCTTGTGCTCTTTTAATTATGCTCATCTCTTTCATCATCTCTTCCATCATCCTTTCCATCTTTGAGTTGGAAGTATAAGGTGTGGAATCCTCTCTAAAAGATACTCTCTTTTCGCTCTTCATTCTTGCTCTTTTCTCCATCAAGTTCACTTCCACAGAAAGAGCACCCCTTTGCATGTCTTCAAGAGTTGCAAAATCTCTCTCTCTCAGTGAATAGGTCATGTCAGCGTCAAAACCTTCGGGAAATTTGTTTAAAGCTGAACCTTGTGGAGGTTTTAGTTCTGGGGAAAGTGCATTGTATACATTGTTGAATCTGGTGCAGTAGGCTTGCACACTTTCCCCTGGGTTCCTATGGAGATTGTTGTAATCATCAAGAACTTGGAGAGGGTTCTTCCTTACTTCCCACTTGTTTAAGAATGTTTGATGGAAGCCTTGGAGATCATTTATACTATGGGGGGCTAAGCCTTTAAACCATTTTCTTACTTCTCCCCCTAAGCTTTGAGAAAATAATCTGAGCTTGACAGAATCATCATCAATTTCGTTTCTGTCAAAGTAGTCATTCATCTAATCCACATGTTGTGATGCTGTTGTAGTATTGCTAGCATCATATAATGGAATTTTGGACTGATAGTCCTGTGGAAGATTGACTAATGGTACAGGAAGGACTAAGGGAGCATACCATGCTGCCATGATATGTGGTGGGGTTGGATTTACAAGAGGTGGGGTGGGCTGAAATGAAGTGGTTTGAACAATGGATGTAGGATGAGTAGAAGTGGATGGATCAGGAGTAGACTGCTGAGCTGATCTTGGATGAGAGACACCTAGGTTGTGAAGGAAATGTAAATCAGGAGGTGTTGTTTCTCTACTACCAGGATGTTTACTTGTCTCCGGGGATGAAAGTGAAGACTCAGAGTCTAGATGTATTATATCATCAAATGACCTAGTTCTGAATGGATTTACTAAATCAACTTGTGATTGTTGTAGAGCCGAAAGATTTTCAGGGACTGAATTAGCTCTCAAGGGTGATCTGAAAACAGTTGATAATTTAACCTTAGGAGACTTCCAAAGGATACTTTCTGGGTCATCAACTATCTCAGGTGGATTAGGGTCAGGATGGGCTCTAGTGTGAATCTTTCTAGAAGCCACTATGTTGTGTTTTTAGACCCGAATAAACAAGACAAGTTCAACCAGATATGACAATCTTTAAGAGGTTAACTAATCTGTTTACGCAAATTTAATCCTACAGTCCTCTAACTGAGTTTTAAATGATGTTATGATGATAAGGGTTCTTCCCAGTGGAGTCTTAAGGTCTGTTAAGGATTGTGGAGTCGGCAAGTGGAATTTTTTAGCTCTTTTGGAGGTAAAAGGTTTTATGGTCCACCACCATGTTTATTGAATACCAATCTGAAATTTTTTTAGGTTTTTCTGAGTTTTTTTTAGTAGTGTGTTTTTTAAGAATATCCTAACTCTGTTTCAAAACTTAGCTACGGTTATGAGACAAAGGCAGTCTACTCTTATGGCTAAGCTAGCTGATTTTTCAAGGTTAGATAAAGTCTTATGAGAATCCTAGGGTTGACCTAGATTGTCACTGATTCCAACAAGTTTCATCATGATTACCATTTCTTGGTAGTGCTTGAAAAGGCTACTTTTTACTCTCAAATTTTTGTGTGAAAATCAAGGGAAAATGAGATGAAAACTCAACTCAATTCCCCAGTGGAGTCGCCAGAAATGTTGCTGGTGGCTCCAGCTGGTTAATAAAGCAAATGCTCTATGAACCAAATCTCTGAATATCGTATAATTATCCTTAAAAACCTCTGGGTTTGTAATTCCCCAGCGGAGTCGCCAGAAATGTTGGGTTTCTGTAATTTATTAGCAAGATTGGCAGAGTCCAATTACAAAAACAACATTGTTTCAACCAACTTTTGGATTCTAGGATCTAGCCCTCCTGAATCCGGATCAGAGGGATCTCTCTAATATGTACAAAGATGGATATTGTCTTTGAAAGCTTAAGGTAATGATATTAGGCTAGTTATGAAGGCCAAGGGTTTTGTTTTGTTTTGGATGGTTGAGCCTGATTACTGTTCGAGGTGAAAGTCCTGAATGCAAAGAATTTCAAAGGTGAGAAGTTGCAAGAGGGAAGAACAGCTATGGCTAAAAGATAGATATAACGCTGGTTTTTAGTCCATTGGGCTATGGAGTCATAACAGGGCTTTAATTGAACAACAACATCAAGAATGATCCAAGGGGCAAGTCATCTATACCACAAGATTATTGAGATTGGAGTGATGGGATGGAAACAATAAAGTGTTGGAGGGGTGGAAACTGATAATAATTTCTCAGAGGGTTTATAGTCAGTCCAAACAAGAAAAGCCTCTTAAGTAACTGTTTAAAACCAACCAAGGACAGGGCTAACCATAAACTTCTTGGGCAAGTTCTATTAAAGCAGCTTAATTGACAAACAATCCAGTAATCCACATAATTACCTTCAGAAAGTATGAAAACACATCAGAGAAACAAAGTGTGACTTAAGATCAAATAAAGTAATTTTAAACCTAGTTTGTTTTCAGTCAAGACCAAGGGAAACTTTCAGAATCTGCCTTTGGAGGAAAGGATCTAGGAATCAGGGCAAACCATATCTTCTCTAGTCTAACTTTAATAGCAAATAATGGAAATCACATTCAAGAACAATGTTTATGTAAACAGAAGGACGAGGGAACGCCAACATTCCTAACTGTTTAAATAGTATTGAATCATTCTTGAATAAAAAAACTTGAGGAAAACATTAAGATAAAGATTTCTCAGCCAGAGAAGGTTACTGATATACAGTAGATCCTAACCCTGTTTAAACTGTTCTTTACAGAGGAATATGAACAATATGGCATACATAGAAGGAAAACAATAACAAAGAGAGATGCACTTCACCAATGACATAGACCAGGATCCCAAGAAACAACTTTTATATTGATGTCAAACCGGTTACAGTCTTCAAGTCCAATGTTTCAGTTCAACAATCATCTTCACTATTTAGCCTAACTAATCTATCACAAGCAGAGCTCCAAGGGCCAGTGAACACTATTTACAATCAGAATTTTGGGCTCGAATGTATTTCAAAGCTCTGTAAACAACTCAACCAACAATTTCTCATCTTCTACAGAAGTATTTATAGAAGAATGAGGAGGTGAGATATGATAAAAGATCTGCTAAAGTATTTAATACAGATTCAAGACTTCTTGGCCCTTTGAGGGGCTCGGTGAAGAAGTTTACAGGTGGTTCTCTGTATTAACTATTTTACATTAACTATCAGGTCTGCTGGAAAGAATTTGTTGACCTTTGAGGTTTGGCGTGAGGTTGAAATAACTCTGCAGATATTTCTCGCATTAAGTTCCTTGCAGAAATAACTTCTCGGCTGTGTTGAGGCAAAACATCTTCCTTTGCAATAACTTCGGGCCTGGTTTGAAAGGTTTGAGGCAACAGGTGGCGTTTAGTCGTTGGGAGGAATCAATTCGCCTCCTTTTTGTGGTGTTGGAGGGTTTGCTGTCACTAAAACACTTTAGGTATTCTGCAGACTGTGTTTTAGATTGGGGGATTAGGCTTTTGATAACAGTCTTAGCTGTAATCCCCATAAAATTGTCTTCAATTCTCTGTGCTGGCACATTTCTGGTCTTCTACAGCTGATACTCTTTGACTGTGCTGGATTCTTGGTGCTTCACTGTTACACAGGACTGCGCAGGGTTATACGACATCAATGCCTCATGAAACACTGATGAAAACGTGAATTTGACACCTGCGAAACGATTTCCTTTGATAAATCGAAGGAGGGAGGGTCGTCACCCTCATCTTTCGAATTTCATCTGAAGATAGCGAAAAACGTTAAACCCTGTGAAATACAAACAAAAGTTATGAAATCCTGCGTTTATAGGTTAAACTGCATTGGAGGATGTGCGGAGGAAGCAGGGCCGTTGGATGGCATCATCCAACGGTCGGGATTATTTGGAGAAATCATAGAATGGTGGAAAAAGATAAAATCTAAGCCATCAATCGCGCAAGATCGACGGTTGGGAGAAGGCAGCGGAAAAACCTTTGTAAACAATACAATATGACGTTTTTTAGTTTTACAAAATAAAAAGGCGCATTTTATATGAGCGGCGAGGGGATCGTACGGTGGGCCCGGCGGGACTGATCGCAAATCGCAAAAAGTGAAAAACGCGATGGCGGATTATGCGACGGAGAGAAAATGCGATATTGCGATTATGCGATGGGTGGAAACTGCGATGGATCGCATCGCAAATATTTGCGATGGTTCTTTGGAGGAAAACTGAAAATTGCGATCTGCGATCTGCGATGGATTGCATCACAAATATTTGTGATGGCTCTTTGGAGGAAAACTGAAAATTGCGATCTGCGATCTGCGATGGATCGCAGCGCAAATATTTGCGATGCTCTTTGGAGGAAAACTGAAAATTGCGATCTGCGATCTGCGATGGATCGCATCGCAAATATTTGCGATGCATCAGTTAAAAAAAATAACAATTTGGAAATTCTGCGATCTGCGCTTTGCGATAAGCGCCAAAGGGTTAAAACTTGGTTCCAGGGTGCGGGCGTATGGAAGAAAAGGGGCTAAGGGCTTAAGCTCGAGGGGCTTAAGTTCTATATAAAAACATGTATTTTCATGGTTTTTGAAGGGTTTCTTGAAGGAAATGAAGGTTTCGGTAAGGTTAAAAAGTGGGTTTTTAACCTTATAAAAGGGATTTTAATGAAATGGAAAGGGAGAAACATGAAATTGTGGGTTTTTCATTGGAAATGGAGAATAGAAAATGAGGTTAGTGAGGAAGAAAAGGAAGGGGACCAAGGGGTTCTGCAGCAGTATTTAACTTGGGATTTTTGAAGGATTTCAGAGGCTTTTAGGATGTAAACAGCAATAAGGGATCTGGACAGAGGCATGAGGCCTTAGAGAGACTTCAAGAGCCAACAATTTTTAGTGATAAAATTGTTCCTTGGAGGCTCCAAAAAGATTTAGCCACCTTTTGGTATAACAAAACATTATAGGTGGCTAACACCAATACTACAGGAGCAAAGAAAGAACTTTGACTAGGTTGAATTATACTTGCCTCTAACATTTTTGCAATCATACGTTCAATTTCACTCTTTTGGACATAAGGATATCTATAAGGCCTGATGTTTGGAGGAACACTTCCTAGAATCAAATGAATAGCATGATCATGATCATGAATAGGTGGGAGTCCTTTGGGAGTTTCAAACACCTTGGAATGATTTTCCAAGACCTTTTGGAGATCTACATAAATAGATGATTTTGATGTTGGAACTCCTAGTGAGCATAATTGTGAAATTACGCCTCATTTTCTTTATTTAGAAGCTTTTTCATGACATTAGAGCTTATTATCTTTCCCGGCTTCCCTGCAATACCTCGTAATTCGACTTCCTTTCCTTCTAAAAAAATTCAAGAAAAGTTCTTGAAAATTAAAAGCTACCTTACCCAAATATTTTAACCATTGTGCTCCTAGTACAACATCAACACCACCCATTGGGATGGAGAGAATTGGACTATTCAATACATATTCCCCCATGGTTAGTTTGATATTATGGCACTTTCCAGAGAAATTTATAGTTCCTCCATCTACAAAGATCACTTGACATGCTAGGTATAGGAACAAATTCAATTCATTGGCTACCTTACAATGAATAAAATTATGGGTACTACCTGAATCAATCAGCACTATTAACATTTTATTCCTGATATGTCCTTCTATCTTGAGAGTTTGAGGAGTGGTAATTCCCGCCAATGCATTACACGATATGGTTAGGCTCATTTCTTCTTTTTCTAGGGTTGGTTCTTGGTGGATATCCTCTTCTTTTGAATTTTCTTGTTCATTTTCTTCCTCCTTTTCACAATCTATGTAAAATAATTTATTCTCAGCACACTTATGACCTTTAGTGTATTTGCTATCACAACTATAGCAAAGCCCTTTTGTTCTTTTTTCTTTCCAATTGTTGTGGTGTCAACCTTGTAGGTTGTGGCAGTTTAGGAGTAGCAACACTTCCATTTTTATAGATGTCAGTGGTAGGATTCCTTGTCGCCATAATTTTACATTCAATTTTTCTTTCCAATCTAAATGCCTTCTCCAATGAATCAAGTTCCAAAATGCAAACTTCACGTTAGATGTTATCCTTTAAAGTACCTATGAAGAGATCAATCATGTGTTCCTCTAGAATATCAGTTACCCTTATATTCAATTTTTGTAAGTCCTCAATGTGCTCCCCCATTAAACCCTTTGATTGAGATTTATCAATTGGCTAAAGAAGGTGTTGCTCTTTGTATCCCTCATATCAAAAAGAATATTTCCCCTCCGTTCTCCGTAAAAATTGACCAAGTGACAATTTTTTTACGGGAGCAAAGCCATCGATACCATAAAAATGTATTTTGTTCTAAATGTAAAGTTGCAATGCGTACCTTTTGTGTGTTTTGCACATTATGGATATCAAAATACTGCTCCATCTGTAGTATCCATGTTACAAGATCCTTTCCATCAAACTTCCTCATATCCATTTTTGGAATATGGTGTTTCTTCCCACCAACATTAGATTTTATGAAATCACGATTAACATTTATTTTATTCTCATCATGAGTTTCCTGTACTATATTTTCACCATTAGGAAACATTTCTTGTATCAACTTTGTCAAACCTTCCATGTCTTCTTTTAGATCATTCTTCATGTTTTCCATTTTCTCATCGATCTTAGCTTCCATGTCATCCATCTTAGATTCCATGCCATCTTCCATGCCATTCTTCAAACTATCCATCTTATATTCCATGCCTTTCTTCAAACCATCCATCTTAGTTTCCACGCCTTTCTTCAAAACTTCCATGTCATTTTTTGTTGCTCTTTGCAAGAGAAAAATTTGTTGCACTTGCTCTTGTAATTTTGATATGTCATGTTGCAATTCTTCATCTTCATGAGTCATAGTAGAGCTTTCTAAAGGCTTAATGGGTGTTGAATTATTTTTAGGGGCCATTTTAGAATCCAATACTAATATCTACAATATGCCCTTGGAATCAATTCAACTTGATTCTTCAAACAAGACTTATGCAATTCGGAAAAAAAATACACACCTTTTACTTGATTTTGAGGAGCTCGATATTGAAATTGAATTATCTCTATAATTGCGGATCCTCAATATCTGAAATTCATCCCTGTAGCAGCCCAATGAAGCTTCTTTCAAATGCCACAGGTCTGATCTGATTTGGATTCTTCAAGTCAAAGTTATGTCCAATCTCCCACAATGACCCAATTTTGGACTGGTTTAGTAGAGCGAACTTGTACGACATGCCACATGTCACTGTTTCTTCCTTTGGCTTTAAAATTGACAGAAAAAAACTACAATATGTGTACTTGCAGCCACTTTTCACATCATTCCAATCCGATTCTCAGAGAGAGAGCTATTAAGATTTTCCTACGATCACCTCTTTGAGATGAAATTCAGAAGCCTCAAAAAGCCCTAAATTCCACAAATCATATCTCTGAAACTATTATGAACCAATATCTGAAAATTTGCATCGATGTTCCTCAGGATTGCGGCTTTACACTCTAAAAATTTCAGCTTCTGAACCTTCTTAGAAAAAAAGTTATTACGAAAATACCATGATGACCTGTTTAGGTTAAATTAAGGAGCCTGCAAAATGACCTAACGTACACAGATCATATCTCCGAAAATGTTGCGAACCAATCTCTGAAATTTTGTGACCATGTTCCTTAGGATTTTGGCTTCGTACTCTAAACATTTCAGATTCTGAACCTTCGTAGAAAAAACATTATAGCGAAAATTCCACGATGACCTGTTTTGAGCAGCGAAACCCTAGAATCTCAAAGCTCTGATACCAAATGTTGTGAAACCAGCTCCAAAAAGAGAATAAAAGAGATATCAACGCCTTAGAAATAAGCCACTTCGAGGGGGAAACCTCCAATACATTATATGAATGAACAATTCTTGGATGATTCAAATTACAAAACCTCCTTTGTATATATAGGAGTCCATGGGGCCACAATGTAATCCTAGTGGGGCCACAATGTAATCCTAGCCGACCTAACAATAATAATTTAAGGGCATAATAATAACAATATGGGGGTTAGAAGGGTACAATAATAACAATACAAGAACAATAAAGGACTAGCTAGTAATATAGAGGCTTATTGAACCTGTTAGACTTTTACCAACCTACACGAATGGTCGCTTGAGTGGCAATGAGGTTTCAAAATCGTGATAAAATTCTCATCCTGAATATGTAGAATTCTGGTAAGTTATTTCTTCCACTTGATGAGATACTCTGAAATTAATCGATTCTGTAGCTATCGAGTTCTTGTTTCTGTGATCGCTTCAGGTTCCAATATGATTTTTCCTTCCTCATCAAGTTCTGGCAATATTGTTTGAACTGGAAATTTTCACCTATAACCTTCTTTAAGCATGAAACATGGGAAATTGGATGCACTCGTGAAGAAGCAGGAAGCTCCAATTTGCATGCCATAGTACCAATCTTTTGCAACAGCTTGTAAGGACCATAGTACTTTGGCGATAATTTATTATCCTTCTTTGCTTGTTTGAGGGACATTTGTTTGTATGGTTGTAGCCGTAAAAATACCTAATATCCTACATCAAAACTTCTCTCGCTGCGATGTTGATCTGCCTGTTGTTTCATTCGATTTTGTGCCAAATCCAAGTTGTCCTTTAAGAGTTGGAGAACTTCTTGTTGATGCTCGATGTGATCTTCCACTGCTTGAACCTTTGAATTTTCTCTTAAATATGATGTGATGGATGGTGGATGATATCCATAAAGTGCCATAAATGGGGTCATTTTTGCTGCAGTATGGAAGGAAGTGTTATACCACCATTCAGCTAGAGGTAACCACTTGACCCATTGTGTTTATTTATCAGATACAAAATAACAAAGATATAATTCCAAACATTTATTTACTATCTCAGTTTGACCATCGGATTGAGGATGATAAGATAAGCTATGAGCTAATTGAGTACCCAAACAAGAAAACAACTCCGTCCAAAAATTTCCAGTAAAAATGGGATCTCTGTTGCTCACAATAATCCTTGGGTTTCCATGTAGCTTTTGAATTGTGTCCATAAATGTAGTAGCAACTGTACTTGCTTTAAATGGATAAGATAATGCACAAAAGTGTGCATACTTGGTAAGTCTATCAACTACCACCATGATGACACTCTTTCCTTCGGACTTAGGTAAACCTATGATAAAATCCATTGAAATCTCCTCCCAACGTTGACTTGGAATGGATAAAGGTTTTAGAAGTCTTGGGGTCTTAATTGTCTCAACTTTATTATGCTAGCAAACCAAACATTCCGCCACAAACTTTTGAATATCAGATTTAAGGCCATCCCAAAAAAATTCTTTCTTCACCCTGTGGTAAGTTTTTAAAAATCCTGAGTGTCCTCCTAAAGGAGAAGTGTGCAATTCCAGAAGAATCTTTTGTTTTAGTTGGGAATTCTTACAAAGATATAAGCGATCTTTGTACCATAAGGAATCATTTTCCAACTAAATGTATCAGATGTACTAGGATCTTGTTGCAACTTTTGAATGAGTGTCCATACATCTTTGTCCTTCTTCCATTCATCTCTTGCTTCAGTTATCCAATCTGGTTGGATAATAGAAATGGCACAAAGAAATGCTTCCACCTCTTCATTCTTCCTTGAGAGTGCATCTGCAACAACATTAAGCTTTCCTTTTTTGTAGATTATTTCAAAGTCATAACCCAACATCTTTGTGACCCATTTTTGCTGCTCTTCTGATGATAGTCTTTGTTCCAAAAAGTGTTTAAGACTATCATGATAAGTTTTTACCTTGAAGTGTCTTCCCATTAGGTAAGTTCTCCATTTCTTTAGTGCATGCAGTATTGCTAACATTTCCTTCTCATAAATATGTTTTTGTAAATACTTTCCTTTGATTGGACGACTTTCAAAAGCAATGGGTCTTCCTTCCTGCATTAAAACTGCACCAATTCCATTTCCTGAGGCATCACATTCCACAACAAAGGTTTTTGTGAAGTCTGGCGTAGCTAAGACCGGTGCTAGGCACATTGCCTCTTTAAGATGTTCAAAGGCCTTAGTTGCTTCAGGAGTCCATGAAAATGCATCTTTCTTCAATAATGTTGTTAGAGATGTTGCTATTCTCCCATAATTCTTAACAAACTTGCGATAATACCCTGTTAACCCGAGAAATCCGCGCAACTGCTTTATGGTTGTGGGGACTTTCCATTCCTTAATGGCTTTAATTTTTTAGGGTCTACTTTAACACCCTCGTGAGATACAATATGACCCAGATATTCCACCTCTTGTACTCCAAAGAAACATTTGGATGTTTTTGCATATAATTGTTTCTCCCGCAATAGTTTGAGCACCCTGTCAACATGTTCAACATGATCCTTCCAAGACCTGCTATAGATTAGTATATCATCAAAAAATACTAGCACAAATTTTCTAAGGAAGGGTTTGAAAATGGAATTCATCAACCCTCGAAATGTAGAAGGTGCATTGGTAAGGCCAAAATGCATGACCAAAAATTCATAATGACCCTCATGAGTTCGAAATGTTGTTTTCGGAATATCTTCAGTCTTCATTCTAATTTGATGATATCCTGAATGAAGATCCAACTTGGAAAAATAAATTTCTCCATGTAATTCATCCAATAATTCATCAATCACAGGAATGGGAAATTTATCTTTAATGGTGAGCTTATTGAGCTCCCTATAATCCAGACACATGCGCCATGATCCATCCTTCTTGTGTACCAATACTATAGGAGGAGAGAAAGAACTTTGACTAGGTTGGATTATACCCGCCTCTAACATTTCTGCAATCATACGTTCAATTTCACTCTTTTGGACATAAGGATATCTATAAAGCCTGATGTTTGAAGGAACACTTCCTGGAATCAAATGAATAGCATGATCATCATCACGAATAGGTGGGAGTCCTTTTGGAGTTTCAAAAAACTTGGAATGATTGTCCAAGACTTTTTGGAGATCTGCAGAAATAGATGATTTTGATGTTGGAACTTCTAGTGATCATAATTGTGCAATTATTCCGCGTTGTTCTTTCTTTAGAAACTTTTTCATGACATTAGAGCTTATTATCTTTCTCAGCTTCCCTGCAATAGCTCGTAATTCGACTTCCTTTCCTTCTGAAAAAAAATTCAAGAAAAGTTCTTGAAAATTAAAAGCTACCATCCCCAAATATTGTAACCATTGTACTCCTAGTACAACATCAGCATCTCCCATAGGAATGGAAAGCATTGGACTATTTAATACATATCCCCCCATGGTTAGCTTGATATTATGGCATTTTCCAGAGCAATTTATAGTTCCTCCATTTGCAACCATCACTTGACATTCTGGTGCTGGGTATAGGAAACAATTTAATTCCTTGGCTACCTTACAATGAATAAAATTATGGGTGCTACCTTAATCAATCAACACTATTACCCTTTTCTTCTTGATATGTCCTTCTATCTTCAGAGTTTGAGGAGTGGTAATTCCTGCCAATGCATTACACGAGATGGTCGGATTCATTTCTTCCTCTTCTAGGGCTGGTTCCTGGTGTATATCCTGTTCTTGTTCATTTTCTTCTTCCTCTTCACAATCTATGTAAAATAATTTCTTCTCAGCACACTTATGACCTTTAGTGTATTTGCTATCACAACTGTAGCAAAGCCCTTTTTCTCTTTTTCTTCCAATTGTTGTGGTGTCAACCTTGTAGGTTGTGGAAATCTAGGCGTAGCAACACTTCCTTCTTTATAGAATTGAGTGGTAGGCTTCCTTGTCGCCATAATTTTACATTCAACTTTTCTTGCCAACCTGAATGCCTTCTCCAATGAATCAGGTTCCAAAACTTGAACTTCATGTTGGATGTTATCCTTTAAAGTGCCTATGAAGAGATCAATCTTGTGTTCCTCTGGAATATCAGTTACCCTTATATTCAATTTTTGGAAGTCCTCAATGTGCTGCCCCACTAAACCCTTTTGTCTGAGATTTATCAATTGGCTAAAGAAGGTGTTGCTCTTTGTATCCTCATAATGTGCTATCATTTCCTCCGTAAAAATTGACCAAGTGACAATTTTTTTACGGGAGCAAAGCCATCGATACCATACAAATGTATTTTGTTCTAAATGTAAAGTTGCAATGCGTACTTTTTGTGTGTTTTTCACATTATGGAGATCAAAATATTGCTCCATCTGTAGTATCCATGTTACAGGATCCTTTCCATCAAACTTCCTCATATCCATTTTTGGAATATGGTGGTTCTTCCTGGCAACATTAGATTTTATGAAATCACGATTAACATTTATTTTCTTCTCATCATGAGTTTCATCTACTATATTTTCACCATTAGGAAACATTTATTGTATCATCTTTGTCAAACCTTCCATGTCCGCTTTTAGATCATTCTTCATGTCTTCCATTTTCTCATCGATCTTAGCTTCCATGTCATCCATCTTAGATTCCATGCTAGCTTCCATGCAATCTATCTTAGATTCCATGCCATATATCTTAGATTCCATGCCATTCTTCAAACTATCCATCTTATATTCCATGCCTTTCTTCAAACCATCCATCTTATTTTCCATGTCTTTCTTCAAAACTTTCATGTCATTTTTTGTTGCTCTTTGCGAGAGCGAAATTTCTTGCACTTGCTTTTGTAATTTTGATATGTCATGTTGCCATTCTTCGTCTTCATGAGTCCTAGTAGAGCTTTCTAAAGGCTTAATGGGTGTTGAACTATTTTTAAGGGTCATTTTAGAATCCAATACTGATATCTACAATATGCCCTTGGAATCAATTCAACTTGATTCTTCAAACAAGGCTTATGCATTTCGGAAAAAAAATACACACCTTTTACTTGCTTTTGAGGAGCTCGATATTGAAATTGAATTATCTCTATAATTACGGATCCTCAATATCTGAAATTTAGCCCTCTGAAGCTTCTTTCAAATGCCACAGGTCTGATCTGATTTGGATTCTTCAAGGAAAAGTCATGTCCAATCTCCCACAATGACCCAATTTTTGACTAGTTCAGTAGAGTGAACTTGTACGACTTGTTACATGTCACTATTTCCTCCTTTGGCTCTGAAATTGACAGAACGAAAACTACAGTCCGTGTAATTTCAACCACTTTTTACAGTGTTCCAATCCAATGCTCAGAGAGAGAGAGATATGAAGATTTTCCCACGATCACCTCTTTGAGATGAAATTCAGAAGCCTAAAAAAGCCCTAACTTCCACAGATCATAATTCTGAAACTATTGCGAACAAATATCTGAAATTTTGCATCAATGTTCCTTAGGATTGCGTCTTCGCACTCTAAAAATTTCATCTTTTGAACCTTTGTAGAAAAAAAGTTATTACGAAAATACCACGATGACCTGTTTAGGTTAAATTTAGGAGCCTGCAAAATGACCTAACTTGCACAGATCATATCTCCAAAAATATTGTGAACCAATCTCTGAAATTTAGTGACGATGTTCCTTAGAATTTTGGCTTCGCACTCTAAAAATTTCAGATTCTGAACCTTTGTAGAAAAATAGTTATAGCGAAAATTCCACCATGACCTATTTGGAGCAGCGAAATCCTAGAATCTCAAAGCTCTGATACCAAATGTTGTGAAACCAGCTCCAAAAAGAGAAGAAAAGAAATATCAACGCCTTAGAAATAAGCCACTTCGAGGGGGCAACCTCCAATACATTACATGAATTAACAATTCTTGGATGATTCAAATTACAAAACCTCCTTTCTATATATAGGAGTCCATGGGGCCACAATGTAATCCTAGCCGACCTAACAATAATAATTTAAGGGCACAATAATAAAAATATGGGGGTTACAAGGGTACAATAATAATAATAAGGGGGTTACAACAATAAGAGACTATACTATTAATATAGGGACCTAGCATTTAAACCATAAATTTAATTCCAGGCTCAATGGTGTGTAAACATAAAAAAAAAATCTCCTGCGTTGTTGTCCTTTCGTCCTCTTGTGCGCAGTTGTAGTTGAATTTAAAAATTTAACACTCCCCTTTAAATTCAACTGCTGGGTTATCTTCCATACCCAAACACTTTCTCAAATAATTAAAACTTTTCTACCCCAATGGTTTTGTCAATATATCAGCAAACTGCTCTTCAGTTCTGCTACAATGTTTCAAAATAATTTCCCCATTGTTCACTAGCTCCCTAATGCAGTGATACTTGGCATCAATGTGTTTCGTTATCTTGTGAAACAATGAATTATTTGACAATGCTATTGCTGAGCTATTATCATAATAAATTGTTGTGCATTTTACCTGTTCATGACACAAACTCCTCAACATTCTTCTCATCCAAATTGCTTGACATGTTGCTGCTATAGCTACCGCATACTCTGCCTCTGCTGTAGATAAAGCCACAATTGGTTGTTTCTTAGAAACCCATGAAATGGCTCCTGAACCCATTTGAAAAACATAACCAGAGGTGCTTTTCCTGTCATCTATACTTCTAGCCCAATTACTGTCAGTATATCCAATCAATTCAGAATTTTCTGAAGTGGTGTACAAAATACCATACCTATTTGTTGCTTTCACATACCTCAGAATTCTTTTTGCTGCTTGCCAATGTGCCTCATTTGGCCTTTCCAAAAATCTGGAAATTAAACTCACAACATGCATAATATCCGGCCTAGTTGTAGTCAAATACATGAGGCTACCAACTATGCTCTTGTACAAACTTGGATCAAAATCCTTTTTGCTGTCCTCTTTGCTTAACTTCAATCCCATCACTGTATGAGTAATTGTTGCCTTGCAATCCTGCATATTAAATCTTTCCAAAACTTCATTTACATATTTATCTTGAGAGAAAAAAAATAAATTATTTTCATTTTACTCTACTTCTATTCCAAAGAAGTATTTCAACAATCCCATAACAGTCATCTCAAATTCATCCTTCATGAATGATTTAAAATTCTCAATGAGGTAAGCATCATTACCTGTGAATATAACATAATCAACATATAAAACAACAATCAAAATCTTACCATATTTCTCCTTGATGTCTAATGTGGATTCTCCTTCACATTTCTCAAACCCATTTTCCAGTAGATAGGCATCTATCCTACTGTACCATGCTCCTGGTGCTTGTTTCAACCCATAAAGAGCTTTCTTCAATCTGTAAAATTTGTGCTCTTGGTCTGCTTTCTCATATCCCAGAGGTTGTTCAACATAAACCTCTCCATCAATACTCCATTTAGGAATGTTGATTTCACATCCATTTGGTAAACTTTCCATTTACGTTGTGCTGCTATGGACAACACTGCTCTTACTGTTTCTATTCTTGCAACCAGTGCAAATGTTTCCTCATAGTCTCTACCTTGTTGCTGCTTGTAGCCTTTGACAACAAGTTTGGCCTTGTGCCTTTCAATCTTACCTTCAACATTGCTTTTGGTTTTGTAAAACCATTTTACTCAAATCACTTCTTTGCCATTTGGGAGATCAAATAATTCCCATGTTTTGTTCTTCTCTATTGCATTCATTTCTTCATCCATAGCATCTATCAATTTCTTATCTTTTATATCTTATTCAAAATGAATAGGATCATCTACATGTCAATATAATGCAAATGAAGAGTTCATACCTATCATTTTCTTCCTCTTGCTCATAAATATTGTTCAAATTTCTGAATCTGGTTCCTCTTTCACTTGGTGTACTTGTGCTTGTAGAAGCACTCAAATTTTCTCCTTGTGGTGTGCTTGGAGAAGCATTGTTATCACTTCTCAAGGGTTTTCTCATACCTACTTGTGGTGTCCCTTGTTGTCCTTGTGTTGGTGGAGGTGGTGCTACTAATGAGGGATGTATTTCAGCCATCTCTTCCTCATTTTCATCATGAGACAAACAACTTTTAACATTCACTATTTTCTCAATGCTTCCATCCCAAGCTTCTTCCTCAATAAACTGTACATCTCTGCTTATAACAAAATTCTTGGTGGATGGGTTATACAATCTATATGCCTTGGATTCTTCACTGTATCCAATAAATATGCACTTCTCCCCCTTACTGTCCAACATCTTCCTTAGCTGACCTGGAATGTGTGCATAAGCCACACAACCAAAAACTCTCATGTGGGTGACAAATTGTTTTATGCCACTCCATGCTTCTTTAGGAACTCTGTTCATTACAGCTTTGGTTGGGCATCTATTCAAGATGTATGCTACACAATGTACAGTTTCAGCCCAATATTCATTTGGAAAATATTTTTCCTTCGGCATACTTCTTACCATGTCCATGATGGTTCTATTTTTCCTTTCAGCAACTCCATTTTGCTGCGGTGTATACCTTGCTGTAAATTGCTTGTGTATCCCATTCTCTCTACAAAAACGCAGAAATTATTTTGAGATATACTCTCCTCCTCTATTAGTCCTTAAAAATTTAATATGCTGCCCACTTTGTTTCTCTACAAGAGCCTTAAAGTGGCAGAATTTTTCAAACACTTCACTCTTATATTTCAAGAAATAAACCCAAGTTTTTCTTGTGTAATCATCAATAAAAGTCAGTGTATAGTGGCTGCTTGCTAGTGATGGTGTTTGCATTGGTCCACACAAATCTACATGGAAAATTTCTAAGGGTGCCTTCGCCCTTATGCTCTTTCCTGATGGAAAGCTTTCTCTGTGTTGTTTGCCCAAGATGCAGCCTTCACATAGGTTGTCCAGTTTCTCAATCAATGGTAATCCCTTTACCATTCCTTTCATATGCAACAAATTCAGACGTCCAAAGTTGAGATGTCCAAATCTCAAATTCCATAACCAATTTTCATCCTTTGCTTCTATTTGGTAAGTCTCTTGTGTCACTGCTGCCATTTCAGCTCCTTTCTTCAAATCTACTCTCATCTTGAGAGGGAACATTATGTTCCTTGTCATCTTCACTTGTGCAATGCATTGCTTGCTTGGTGGTTTATCCATGATGGTGCATACATCATCTTCAAAGAAAACATTGTACCCCTTCTGAATGAGTTGTCCAATGCTCAAGAGGTTACACTTCATACCAGACACATAATATACATCTAATATGGATCTTCCTTCTCCTGTCTTTGTCAAAAAACTTACTCTGCCTTTTCCCATGATAGAGGACTTACTATCTGTCCCCAATGTTACTTGAGACTTTATATTTTCATCTAACATGGAAAACATGGAAATTTTTCTAGTCATATGGTTGTTACATCCTGAATTTAGAAACCATATATCTTCATTCTTTTCCTCAGCCATATTACATGCTAAAAACAAATTTTCTTGACTGATATTTTCCTTAGTAAAGTTAGCACTGGGTCTATTACCCATGTCACTCTGTTTCTTCCTACATTCATTGGCATAATGGCCATACTTCTTATAGTAATGACATTGGACTTGGGATTTATCATGCCTTTGTCCATGTGCTTGATTTTGTCCACCTTGCTGACTGCTGCCTTAGCCTTGGTTCTGATTTTGATTGCTGCCCCTTCCATTAGTGTTTGTAGGGTTGTTTCTTCCTCCTCTTTTTTGGCTTCTGCCTCTTCCTTTTCCTCTACCTTGACTTATTCCTCTTCCAAAGGACATTTGGGTCTTGAAGGCATACTCCAAAGATGAGTTTGATGTTCTACCCAATATTTGTTCATGTGTCATCAGTGATGCATGTAGCTTATCAACTGTAAACTTTGAGAGATATTTTGTCTCTTCAATGGTTGTGACTATTACATCAAACCTTGAGGGTAATCTCCTCAACACTTTCTCCATTATTCTTCTCTCTTCTATTGTCTCTCCATGAGATCTCATTTGGGTAACCAACCCAATCAGTAGAGTAAAGAATGAGTCTATTGTATTAGACTTTTTCATGCAAATAACTTCAAAATCCCTTCTCATTAATTGAAACTTTGCAGTCTTTACCTTCTCCATACCTTGGTAGGCTGTCTGGAGGGTGTCCCATGCATCATTGGACCTCTTAGCTGCTGCAATCATTGGAAACACACTTTCATGCACTGCTTGATAGAGATAGAAGAGGGCTTTTGAGTCCTCCTTCCTATTATTGTTCAGAAAATCCTTCTTTGCCTGTGTTAAGGCATTAAAAGCATTTTCATCTGCTGGTTTTTCTAGACCATCTTCAACAAGCTCCCATAAGTCTTGAGAGGCAAATAGAGCGCTCATTGTGATTGCCCAATAGTCATAGTTATTCCCTTGAGTATTTCCTATACTCGTGCTTGTACTGGCTCCTGCCATAGCTAGCTTCACTGAACTATGCTATAAACTTGACTGTGTTTTTAAATAAACCTTCTCACTGCTTGAGAGTTAAAATTTGTATTCAAAAAGACTTCTCTAGAATGCATTTTTTAAACACAAAACAAAAACTCTATTTTGTAAATACCTGGTCTTTGTTGAGCCTTCACACTGCTGGTCAAAAGCGGCAACAACACCTTCTTCCTTCAGCTTCTTTGAAAAACTTCAAAGAGCTTGGACTAGTTCTTATACCATGTTGGAATTTCTGAAGTATTCCAAACAAGAGAGGAATACAAATTCCCCAACTTCAACATAGAGATTCAGTGTAAAATTCTGGATAGAGATGGCACAAAAAACTTCTTTAATTAAACTTAAAAACTATTACAAAATGGCTTAGAACTTTTGTTCTGGCTTTCACAAAAATTCTTCAACTGCTTCACACACAATGTTGAAATATGCTCTTTGCCTCCTTTTAAAAATGCACACACATAGTGCAATTTCTGTTTTAGCCTTCGGGCTCTTTTACACACAGTCACCACATACAAAAATGCTCTCTATCTTTTTTTTTAATACAGAGTCTCTCTCTCTGTTTTTCTACACTCTGTCTCCTTTTTAAAAATACACAACAACTTTCATTTTTTCCTTTGGGCATATATATATATGGTATTACCAAAAATTATTACAATACTTACTAACTTTTATATATATTATAAACATTGAGAATTTTTATAATATATATATATATATATATATATATATATATATATATATATATATATATAAAATATGTATTAATGCTAATTTAAAAAAAAAAAATTAACATAACATGCGTCGTGACTTTTTAAAATGAAAACATTAAAGCAAAAAAAATTTAACTTATGGTTTTAAGAACTTTGTCGCAGACCTCAAATAAATTGTTTTAAATAAACTTTTCGCATATCAACTGCTCCATTGCTGATTGGACATCCATTCTGCGCAATCACATTTCTATTGGCTAGATGTGGAGCCCGCCCGGAATTCAAACGAGAATCAAACGGATTTGATAAGGGCTTATTGGGTCCGAAATGAGCTTGGTGATGTCAGCCTCATTTCTATGCCATCAAGCGTTGATTGGTGGAGGTGGGTTCCACGCTGTTGATGTGGGCTCTTTTGAAAAATAAAAAACTGGCGATAAGAGTTATGGTGGTTGGTGTAGGTATTAAGAGGAGACATGGTAAGGTTTTTAATTGCAGGTTTGCGTGGTCAATCCACGGCCTCTCCATACCATACAGGCTACGGCCATTTAAACCATAAATTTAATTGCAGGCTCGATGGTGTGTAAACATAAACAAAAAATCTCACGCGCTGCTGTCCTTTCGTCCTCCTATGCACAGTTGTAGTTGAATTTAAAAATTCAACAGTTTTCTATGTGATTTTACCTTTTATACTATATATGGAATTCCTTTCGTTAATGGATTTTAGGGTGCTTTAATAGAGGGAAGACAATCTCTCTTCTCTACACTAGAATTTATGTGAGATGTGTGCTTGATGCGGGGATAATTTCTGAATGCATTGGACATGTATTCCTCAAAGATATAGGTGATGCTGAGGATAAATATGATGGAGGATCCATCATTGAGTTGTCTCAC
This sequence comes from Pinus albicaulis, assembly GCA_034641835.2. Lineage (NCBI taxonomy): Eukaryota > Viridiplantae > Streptophyta > Pinopsida > Pinales > Pinaceae > Pinus > Pinus albicaulis. The sequence goes on from CM076576.1 coordinate 787,477,521, forward strand.
ATGATGTTGTGAGTAGTGTTGAATGGTGTGAATTGTATTTGGTGTTGGAACGTGGCCAGATGTCTAAGATATTAAGTTTTTTTAAAACCAATTTCATGAAGCTATGTGTTGTGGAGGTAAATCCCCTCTGCGGACAGAGGCGATCCCTACTAGCCCAGACCGGGTCTAGCAAAAATCATTCACGCTATAGTGCAGGTTCCTAATTGCAATAAACCGACTAGCGATGAAGGCTTACCTATAATCCAACGCTGTTGCTCGTAGAAGAGGTGGCGCTCCCATTCCTTAGCTCTAGCAGATCACGATCCCCACGATCTCTGTGATAGGACACCTGCACATGCGAGAAACAAAACAAATGCAAGAGTAAAATCCAGTCGATGCAACTATATGTCAGTCAGAAAGGACATAACTCATCATCATAAATAACAACAAGAGTGGAACCATAACCAATAGTCGTTCATTAATAATCAATCAAAGGAAAATTACAACCATAGTTCTGACGCTGAATTCTCCTTCGGCGGGTCGCCTGTAGAACACGTCTCGAAAACCCTGTCAAGGATGGGACAAACCTCTCTCTTCGAATCTTGATGATAGTCTCCTTGCTTGAAATTGGCCTTAAGGGAATTATGGAGGCTCTTGCAGCATAAGGCTCTTGGAAATTTGGGAACTTGAAGACTAGCTTGCAATGGAGATGGGCAAGCTTTTATAGATGGAGAAAGGGGAGTTGGGATCCCTATAATCATGGGATTGGCCCTATCATCAAGGAAGCTTCCATGAGAGGTGGCAAACCACTTCCTCTCTATGGAAATCCGTAGCCAAACCTCCAAACTCAAGATAGATATCAGTTCCTGGATCAGTTAGGACAAAACTCCCGCAATTTATTTTTAAAAAACATTCCTTAAATTGGCTGGCGCGAGTGTGACTCTGGGACAGAGCGCCAACTGGCGCGGCCTCTTTGAAGTATTTTCCCCATTGGCGCGGGTGTTGAACTGCCTACTCGCGCCAATGCAAAAAGGGCCATTTTTAGGGTTTTTCACAAGGAGATGTCTTCAGGGCAATGAAAGCTCTTGTTCAGAGGGATGTCATGAAAGTGGTTTCAAGGCATGTCACTGCTCACAGGTCACAAAATGAGTCCTCCAATGTGCGGGACGGGGATTGCAGGGACGGTGACAAATTACTGTGTAACTCTATGATTTGAAGAAGATGATAAATCACATTCCAACCTATGGAGGCATTTAAGGTATCGCTAAAGAAGAGTGATATAAGCCTGTCTTGTCATTGTAGTGAAGGTGAGTTGCAACAAAGGGATTTTGTGACGAGTTGCAGTGAAGGAGAGCTCCGTTGACTGAAGAAGCCGAGTTGTAGCATCATCCAGATATTCGTTGTGTGAATATTTTTGCAGTTGAGAAGAACCTACTTGTGGTGAGGCATGCGTTGAGTGTTAGAGGGACATACTAAAAGGGTGTTGCATTTCAAGCTAGGAAGAGGCGTTAAGGAGTCAAAGGTCGAATTACAATCTTTGCAAAGGTGTATTATCTGCTAATAACGAAAGAGTCACATATTGACATGCTTCAACATTGTGTAAAGGTTTCTAAGCCAACGTCCGAGTGAACCAAGTGTCCGCTGAGGGTTTTGTGAGTCGAGTAAAGTCAGAGTGAAGATTTTGGTACAGTGGGCATGGAGCACATGTAGAGTGGCAGGCTGGGAGTCAAGTGAAGAGTGGCCAATGGCTAGTGTATATAGAGTGGTCATGAAGATCGTGAGAAGTGAAATGAAGAGAGCCACCATGAGCCACCCGTCTGATTGGATTGCTTTGTGGGGTCGTAAACAAATATTTTTGTAAGCTTGGAGTCGGCGTGGAAGAGCACTTTGTATATGGAGTGGAGATGTCACTATGAAGATTTGGCTCTATGGTAGAGTGATGGGTCAACAAAGGAGACTCAAATAGTCTCATAGAGAATTGAAATAGTTGAAGAGTCGAAAGAAATCAAGGGAAAAAGCTGTAGAAGAATATGAAATTTTTCGCATCATTGAAATCACACCTAATGAAGACATGAATCAGTCTAAAGAATATGAAGAAATTGGTTCAATATTGAAGTGATTAATGCAATTTTTTCCATCTTCATCTTTATCACGTAAAATTTTTAAAATTTGGGAAATTAAAATGGAAGGAATGTTTGGTTCAGTAGATTTATGACAATTTGCTCAAAAAACTTTGATAAATTCCCATGATAAGAGTAGAGATATAGTGGCATTGCTTCTCATTATATCAACTCTGGAGAAAAACATCTTGTCTAGTATTTTGTATGAATTTGGTGAACAATGTGATGCAAAAGTATTTTGGGATATTCTTGAAATAAAGTACAACATGAAGTGGAGTAAAAAAATTAAAGTTGATGTTAAAAATGGTGATAATGTTGAAAGCATCATAAATGAGATCAAGACTGAAAGTATGTCTGTAGCTAACAATCGAGTAGCATTTGATAGTAAGGAAACTCCCTGTGATGCAGTATTTAATGATGAATATGAATCACTATATGATGAAAACTTTTAAAGTGAAGGTTGGTTACAAATGCTACAGGAGAAGAAACTTGTGGATGATTTATTAAGTGGAAGAGTAACTCTGCTTGCAGATCAATTTGATGAGCCAGATAAAACTAAATACAAATATTTGGTAGAGGAAGAAAAAGTTGAAAAGCAGTCCAGTTATTATTTTGTAAAGCTCACTAATGTTTATGAGTGTGCAAGTATTGGTAGAAGCTAGGAACAAGCAACATAAAAACAAGAATATAACTCATTTGTAATGTCAATTGAACAATACTTAAAAACTCTCAATGATGGAAGTGAACGTGTTAAAAAAGGAGTTGAAATGAATTGGCATCATATTGAGTGTAACAAGGAGCAATATCCAATGTTCATGATTTGGAGTAAGAAGAAGAAGCGAGAAGTTTGGAGCAACAACTTCAAGAAAAAGTTTCATTAATATATTGTAGCAAAGAAAGTCAAATTGAAATATTTGAGTCATGTTTGTAAGCCTAGATGAGACTTAGACCATGAATCGAGTTAACATATAGATCATGATTAAAGGGAGGTGTCAAAATAATAATCACGACACTATTTAATACTTGGCAAAGAAAGTCAAATTGAAATATTTAAGTCATGTTTGTAAGCCTAGATGAGACTTAGACCATGAATCGAGTTAACAAATAGACTGTGATTAAAGGGAGGTGTCAAAATAATAATCACGACACTATTCAATAATTGGTACAAGTTCTAGATTACCAGTGTTCGTCAGTGAAATTAATAGTCAGCAAGTGTAGGTGGAAGATAATTAATAGTAAGTGAACTAGTTGTAGTTTTTACGTCTCACTTCATGTATAAATTCCAGTGTGTGGAATGAAATCATGAAGTGCTTGTGTTCAGGGTTCACCTCTAATAGACATAATTTTTTGAATTAATTTTCTTATACATTAGCTTGATAAAAATGTTAATCCCCCAAGGTAATTAAGTTTTTAATTTTCTTTTCCACCATCAACCTTAACCCTTGAAGAAAAAAGTAAACTTTTATCTAATTACAAGGTGATGTCCTCCCCCCAAGACTATACGTGTTGAATTTGATTTTCCACTATCAACCTTAACCTTTGAAGCAAAAAAGTAAACTTTTTCTTAATTATTGAATAAAGTTCCCAATTCATAGGGATATGGCGTTTCAATTTTTCTTATGAAATTAGTGAAGCTACATTATACTTACCATCTCTTATTAATCTTAAAAATATTATTCAAAACAGGTATTAATTAAGTGTTAATGTTAAATTATTTTATATATATTTGAAAAATAATATCATATCACCCTTACATTTTGAAAATAACTCTCTTATAGCTTTTAATTTTGGCATATAAACCCCACGATAATAAGGAAGATCCAATCAAAATTTTCAGTAATATAAAGTTGTTTGGAAGTGGCATTGTCCTTTAAAAATCCACCTCTTTCTTTGGTTGACACTAAATAACATGATCCTCATGCAATATAATCTTCATATATGTGGCTGGGAAGGGCCTACAAGATGCCCACTCTGTTGTGATAATCAAGAGTCAGTGACAGACCTATTCGTGGATTGTGCTTTTTCGTAGGCAGTGTGGAGAATGGTCTTATTTGAGGAGACATACATAGTGTCATGGTTAGGTAGATCGTTAGGGGAATGCCTCACAAAGTGGACAAAAACCCTAGACTTGGCGCATTTTTCCGTCCTTCCGAAATTGGTCCTCTGACATATTTGGCTACTTTGGAATATAACCATCTTTGATAGTCAAATCCCAAATATACGACATGTGGTGTAAAAAATAAAAATTGCATTGAAGAAACTCAACACAAAAGGTTTAAAGAAGAAGAACATAATCCCAGTTGGGCCCAAGATAGATACTTCAAAGGCTTGGGATTGCTTTGGTGGAGCCAAGAGTCATGTCATGGATTTTTGTGGAGCAAGAGTGGCATTTTAACTTAATAACCATCGTACTTTCCTTTTTAACTGAGGGTTGGGATCCAGATCTAATAATAAAACAAAATTATTTCGGCTTTGGCTCATCCTTGACTTTGCAATGTCCGTGCGATGAAATGCCTACAAATATTTGGAGATTCTCGAGTGATTATTGATTGGTTCTTGGGGATTGGTACATTACATGGCTTAGCCCTAAGTCCTAAGCAGTAAAGAATTCGTCAACTACATGATTTTGTTAAGAAACAAAAAATATCACAACATTGATGTAGACAAAAACATTAAAAAAATAATATCCTTAAAATGTATGCATTCAACATCTTTTGATATGATACAGTGTAATCATTAAGATTTTATTTATTTTCATGTTTTGATTATAGCTTAATAAACAAATCTTCTTAAAAGATGTAATTGAACAATAATATATGTATTGATTTAAGTGAATAACAAATATGGAGTAATAAAAAACAAAAAAAAACAAAAACAAACAAAACCTAGTTTACATAAAACCTCATAGCCACATTAAAAAATAATGGGTGGTCATAATACGACCACCACCTCGGACAGGAGTAGTTATGTATATTTACTACATGTTTATGCATTTAGTAGGTAATGTTTTTTCTAAACAATAGTCAAATTTTTGACTTGATCGTCATGGCCTTTAAGATATGTGTTTCAATTTCATACCTGTACAAATTGTACCATGATTTTAAGAAATTTTTTGTTTGGTGACCAGAGCCATTAGGTTAAATATAGTTACCATTGTGTGTCTCAATTGCGTTTTTGTTTGGTGACCAGAGCCATGAGGTTAAATATATTTACCATTGTGCGTCTCAATTGTGTATTTAACAACTTCTACCCATTAGTCTTTTTACTATATCGGTTCAAAAAAATCCATGTGCATTATTGCATTTTCCATTAATTTTGGGCATTGTTTATTTCAGCACAATTTTGTTTGGACAACTATTTTTTTTGGTTGTTGTTGGAATTAGTTTTTTTTTTTTTTTTTTTAATTTAATGTGAATGTTTGAATATTTTTTTAGGGTGAAAATAGATTTAACATTATCAAAATAATTTCAAACACCCAAAATTTTGAAGCCCTTGAGGCACCCAAAATCTTGAAACTTGACAATTGTAGTCCAGATTTTCTAGATTTTATCAAAATTTTGCTGGAATTTTCATTATTTTCCAATAAAATATGTCGCCTCATTAAACTACTAACTAATCTTATTTTTTTCCTTTTCCAAATCTTAATTTTTATTATTAAAATTTTTAGTTTATTTAAATATATTTTTGAATATATAAATAAATTTAAGTTTCTAAACTATCTCTAAAATATTTAAATTATATAAATTTCACAGTTCAAATTTATTATTTTAACATTTTTTAATAAAATATAAAATAGGAAAAAAACCCTATTTTAAATCAAACAATTAACCTTTGTCTTACATTTTAATAATTAATATTTAATCCAAAAACTAAATTTATCATTACAATCTTCATTTGGATGCCCAATTTATTATTTTAACATTTTTTTACTAAAATATAAAATATAAAAAAAAAAACATATTTTAAATAAAGCAATTAACCTTTGTCTTGCATTTTATTAATTAATATTTAATTCAACAACTAAATTTATCATTCCAATCTTTATTTAGACGCTCCAATTTATTTCTCTTTATTTGGAATGTGATAGTGTTAATTGTAGTTGCTATGATTATTAAAGGGCGGAGTGATATTTATAGAGAGGGGACAGAATCCGCTGGTGCCATATGCAGATGGTGTAAAATATCATAATTATTGCAACCACGAACTTAGCAATGCAGAAATTATGTTTATAAAAATAATAAATATAATGGAGGCTGCTCCGACCTTCCGATTTGAGGGTAGAAATTTTACAGTCTTGGATCGAATCAAGTCAAGCCAGTGTGAAACCGACAAAAGTTTAATGTCAGTAGTACGAAATTTAACAACACATTAAACAAAAGTAAAATATCTAATAATTGAAAATTTTCAGAAACAGATATGGAGATATTTAAAACAAATACGGTGAGGCAAAATAGATACTTTTAAGAATCACACATAAAGAAATGGAAATTTTCCCATAGTTGTTGGTCTGAGATTTATGGTACAACGATATTGTTGTTCTTACTCTAAACATAAATCTTATTTATCTCATATATATATAAAATATAAATATTTCAATATGAACTTTAAATAGGTGTTGGTCTGAGATTTATGTGTGGGGTAATGGTACAAAGATATTGTTGTACTACCATTATATACATAAATTTTATTGATTTCACACCAATTTTTCAATATAATTTTAAATATTAATAACATTTTTTTATTATATAAATTATAAATAAAATATTTTAATGTTTTTTTTAATTTTATAACAACAAGATAAACTAATTGAATAAAGCTTTGGATTAATGGTGAATGAGTGCACTACATAAAAAACATATCAAGTTGTACTATGAAGACACTCCTTAAAATAGGCCATCAATACAATAAAACATATAAGTTGTATTGTTAAGACACTTTTTGATATAGGTCATCAATACAAAAAAACAAGATTATGTATTTTTCTTTAATGATATTCTTGAATTCTTTAAATTACAAATACATTACTTTTCTCGTTTCATTTGCGTATTCATGAAATAAAACTTCTCGAATTGTAAAAACTTTATGAATGATGGGATCAAACATTTTATAAGCTTTGTGATTGTACAATAGCCAACAAAAATACATTTCATTGCTTTGGCATCAAGCCTTCATCTATTTTCTTTCGGAATATGTCGAAATGTCACGTTTCTAAAAATTATCATATGCTTAACTTCTGGTTTAAACCCATAAAAAGCTTCAAAAGGTGATTTATACTCCAAATATTTTATAGTACTTCTATTTTTGAGATATATAGTAGTATTGATGGCTTTAGCCGACAAAAAAATAGAAAGGTCTTTACCTTTTATCATGCTCTGAGCACATTCAACCAATATTTTATTCTTCCTCTAAACTATTCTTCCCACTCCCCCTTAATGGAGAAATGGATTCTCTACCTCACCTAACTTGTCTCTATAAAATTCAAACTTAGCCCTTCCTAGAACTTTAGTAAATATGTCGGCCACATTATCATTTGTATTGCAATAGATCAAGTCAATTTCATTTGACTATAGCTTTTCTCTTACAAAATGATGTTTTGTTTCAATATGCTTTGATCTATTAAAATAGACTAGGTTCTTTGCTAGTTTGATAGAGCTTTTATCAACACATTTGATTATGGTTGGTCCATTTTTCTTTTCTTTCGTGTCTTCAAGGATTCTTTTTATCTAAAGTGCTTCACGGGTAGCACTGCATAAGGCTTTGTACTCTGTTTCAGTTGGTACTCGATGACAAAATTCTTGATCCAATATTGAATGCATAACCAGTGATAGACTTCCTTTCTTCTAGATCTTTTGCACAATCAAAATATAAATAACTTATCAACTTAACATTTCAATCATTACTATACTCAATATTCTCTATCTCTTTCAAATATCAAAGGACACTTTCCAATGACTTTTATGTGGCTTAGCTATGCACTGACTAAGTATGTTTAATGAATATGCAATATATGACTTGATTATAGTTAAGCAATTCAAAATTCCTACCAAATATCAATAAAAAGTACCATTCACTTCTTTTGTTTCATCATCATTATTGAGCTTAACATTGTGCTCCAATGGCGTAGACATTGATCTACATCCACTCATATTGAAACTTTTCATTAATTATTTGTATATTTACTTTTTGTGATGATAGTTCTACCATCATCTCTCCATACCTCAAGGCCTAAATAGTAATGCAACTGTCCAAGGTCCTTCATCTAAAATTCCTATCACAAGCATCTTTTGATATTTTTAATTAACTTAGTAGCATTTCATATTATGATAAGATTATCGACATATAAAGAAATCAGAGTAATATGTTGTTTTTTCATCCTTATTGATATACATATTTGGATCTTTTTTATTTTTAATAAAACATTGTTGAAAGAATAATGTATCAATTTTCACATACTAAGATCTAGGTGTCCATTTAAGTCCATATAATGCTTTCTTTAACCTGCAAACAAGTTTTTATTGTCCCTTCTTTACAAGCCTTCTCGCTTAACAATATAAACTTCTTCCTTTAGCTCTCCATTAAGAAATTTCAAATTAACATCTAATTGGTGTAACTCCTAATTGTGCTTAGTAGTCGATGCGATCATCGTCCTTATGGTGTTCATTTTAGTTGCAGGTGCAAAGGTATCTTCATAGTCTATTCCTTCCTTTTGTGAATAACCTTTTTCTACCAATATAACTTTATACTTATCAATACTTCCATCAAAATTAAACCTAATTTTGAACAACCACTTTGAACCTAGGGATTTTATTCATAGGAAATTCTTTCAATTCCGATGTTTCACTTATCATAATAGAATCACATTATTCCTTCACAATTCCCATCCATTCTTTATGATCCTTAGCTTGTTCAAAAATTAAAGTTTCCATAACTTGAGTCATTTAAGTGTAGTCCTTATAGCTTACATGTGTCTAAATTTTTCATGTTAACCTCCTTGGTGCTACATTGCTTTGGGGAGTTCCTTCATCTCTCTTCCTACTTTGTGGGGTCACCTTCATCTCTTCTTGGTGTTCTGCGAGTACTTAAGATTTCCACGTTATTTGAAGCTTCAACTCCCATTTGTTCAAAAATTTATTCTTCTTTAACATTTTCATCATTTCCTTCAAGTAGATGTCATACATCATGACCGTCCTCTTTCTCCTTTCATTTGCATATTCATGAAATAAAACATCTCTACTTGCAAACACTTTATATTGAGTGACAGGATCAAACATTTTATAAGTAATATGATCTATAAATAGCCAACAAAAATACATTTGATTGCTTTGGCATAAAAAATTCTTCTATTTTCCTTTGGGATATGTGAAAATGATGTGCTTTTAGAAATTCTAAAATATCTAACTTTTGGTTAAAAGCCATAAAAGGTTCAAAAGGTGTTTTATGCTCTAAATATTTGGTAGGACTTCTATTATTGAGATATACAATAGTATTAACAAATTCAACCCAAAAACCATCCAAAAGATATTTACCTTTTATCTGCTTCGATCAAATTCTATTAGGGGAATTTTGAGGTATAAAATGGCCCTCTTAAGGAAAATAGTAAAATAACAGTTAAAATAATAAAGTAATATTTATTAATTTTTAAAGAAAAATAAAGAAAACTACCTTTTTAATTGTATTTTTGGCTTATCTCCTTATAGGTTTACTCAAATTTCAAGTGTAGACACCCATTTCATGCGGAATTAAATTCCACATCCAATGAGTACCCACTCAACATACTTTTGAATAGACCCACATAAAAAAAAATGAAAAAGTTTGTTGATGTACTCAGTGGATGTAGAATTTAATTCCACATTCAACAAGCGTCTATAATTGAAATTTGAGTATACCTATAAGGAGATAAGCCAAATATATAATTTAAAAAAAAAAAATTTATTTTTTTCCCTCCAGAATATTTACTCTTGGGGACGGCATCATCGTCTGGAATCCTATTGGTTCTTATAAAGTTAATTTTTCTAGTACATTTTTTTTTCATTTTGAGGTCCATTTTTTACCTAAAAATTCCCCTAATGACAAGGAGGAAAGAGTGTCAAGCCCCGTCAAAGGCATTTCCCATGTTTATTTTGATGGTCATTCCCTTGTCACCTCAAGTCTTGCTTGAATGGATGACATCTTGGACCAAAATAAAATTGTCCACTATCTTCATGTTGCCAACAAACCCACCTTGAGTTTTCGAGATAATGCCTAGCAGTAATGACTTGATTCTAGAGGCTATCACTTTGGCCATAATTCTATAAGACATATTACATAAAGAGATCAGTCTAAAGAGGGAGAACAAGGAAGGTATTGCCTCTTTAGGAATGAATTCCAATGAGGTGTTTATGCTCCCACCCATTTTTCTGAAGTTCTTGATGTAATCAACCATTCTACAAAGTTCGTATTTGATGACATGCCAACATCTTTGATAAAATTTTCCCATGAAGCCATTTAGTCTAGGAGCCTTGTCTAGTTCAAAGGAACACACTAATTTTTTGACCTCTTCCTTAGATTTGGGCCTCATAAATGTTGCATTTGTCTCTTCCTTGATTATATTATGAATATGCCTTAGGAATTCCTCCAATCCCTCTTGTGTTCCTCCTTCTGGTTCCTTGTAAAGGTCCTAAAAATGATTGAAACAATTTCTTTTATTTCCTCGAAGGATGTGATATGTGATGCATCAAAAATGATTAAGGTCAATTTACTCCTCCACTCCCTAATTTTGGCTCGTCAATGAAAAAAATTGATGTTCCTATCCCCTGCCTTTAACCAAAGACTTCTAGATTTAAGCCTCCACATTTCATCCTCCTCCCTGAGACTTTTAAAGGACTCCTTATCATTTTTGAAAATATATGTTGAAACCTCTTCACTTTCTATCCTCTAGTGGATCTCTTCCAAATTTCTCCTATGTGTTTCCAACTTCTTTCTCTTTTACTCCTGAAAATATTATAAACCATCCTTTTAAATCTATATTGAGTGCTTTGATCTATGTTTCCCATAAAAGTTGGGGAGCACTCAATCGATGTAGACCAAACCTTGGACACCCACTTCGTGAGCTCCATATATGACATCCATAATGGATTAAATCTAAAGGGGAGGGAGCCCAAATATTTCGAGGGCATGATTTGAAGTTTGATGGGTCTATCAAAATTAAGGTTATTATATGATGATTATGGAATAATAAGTTTTCAAAAAAAATATGGAACATGATATTGTGTATTTTAAGTTTGTGTTTTCTTTACAAAATTATGACGTAGTACATAGATTTGTAAGATATTAAAGATTTATGTTAGTTTATTTTATTAAAATATTAAATAATTATATTTTTATTATATATATATATATATATATATATATATATATATATATATATATATATATATATATATATATGGTTGATAATCACATATCAAATTTATATTTTAGACATTTCATTGTCAAAATGAATCAATATATTTATAATATAGGTAAGATGGATATTGAATTATTTTCCTTCTCTCACACACACATGAATTGGGTAATTTCTATAAGAAAAAATGGCTATATAAGTAAGAAAACACCACTCTTATACATATTGTTTTCACGTTTCATATTGTTTGCACACACAAGATCAAAGTATATAGTTTTCTAATATCTACTAGCAAAATTCCCCTAATTTTCTTTTAATAGATATCATGTAAAATATATCTAAGATACTAATGAATTTAAAAAACATGGATTAATTAAAGGAATGATAACTTTTGCAGCCTTTTCCAAGCATGTTGGTTTGACATACAATAATTAGACATTATTGTCTAAGCTTATTTGTTTAGATTCTCCACCATATGCTAGATTTAAGAAGTTGTATTTTATCTTGAGAATGACCAATTGTTATTGGACTTGGACCAAGGTTCTCATAATCTCTACAATTTGTAAAATACATCACTACTCATATTTGTGAAATTTGGTAATGAGAGTAAGAGTGGATGCTCCATCTCCTTGGAAAATTACTTCATAGGTTCTGCAACTCTTCATCAACTCTTGCAAGTTGCGGCAATCCACAAGGGATGCTTGGTCTTACTTTTGCAAGATAAAGTGTTAAATATTTGCTTAATTGCAGACCCGTATAACTAAAATAAAATGCACTAAAGGAGATTTGACACAATCTAAATTGAAAATTCCCCCATTTATAGATAGATGACACTCTAATCCATGGCTTGAAAGTGAAAGGGGACAAAGTGCAAACATTACACCCCTTCTAGAAAACTCAAAGATCATATTATACTTCCTATAACAAAATAAGATGATATTCATAATAGATAAGACCAATATCTTCACGAAATATATCTAATAGAAAACAAATTGAATTAAAATCATCGTCCACCTAAAGCCTAAGATTAAATTCTTAGGATTACCTATTAACCATGGTTTCCTTGAACCTATGAATGAGAACATAAGCTTTAAAAACAAAACAGCTACTCTCAATAATTAAAATTTGAGACTATACTAACCATATATATATAGGAATACAACTCTAATTGGGTGCTCTTGTGCATCCAAAATTAACAAAAATACTTGCATGCAAAATGAAGGTAGAATCAACCAACTTGGGATTCAATGTTGTATCTATAAAAAATTTAGAGTAGGGTTCTTTTCTTTCCTCTCATTGAAAAAATATCAATTTTTCCATTGCCCACCTTGTTTATAGAATACTAAACTAGGGTATACATTACCTTTCATCCCTGCTAATGAAAGCATGTGCTTGGGTTTCATCATGTTAATATCTCTACCGTGGTGGATGGATGGTACATGAGGAATACATGGCTTAGTGTGCTTGTGTAACTTGTCTTTAAATTCATTGAAAGTGTTTAAGGAATAGCTTACAGGACTAATTGGCCACTAACCCAAATCTCCCCAATTTTTAAATCTATTTCCTTAGTTGTTAACAAGTTTGCTTCACTATTATGGATCCTTAGTTTATGGAAAAAAAATATACCTTTTGAATTTTTGCAGTCTCGTTTTTCACTCAAACCTTGTGATAATCTATTGGATTAGTTTTCTTATACATTAACCTAATAACAATGCTACAATACCAAAAGATGATTTAGTATTGAATTTGCTTTTCCACTCTCAACTTTAACCTTTGAGGAATAAATTTTTGCCTATTACTAAATGAAATTGTTCTTCCCAAAGATAATTAAATATTAAATTTTCTTTTCCACTATAACCTTAACCTTCGCTTAAAAAAATTGAAAAAGAGTAAAATTTTCCCTAATCATTGGATAAAATTCCCAACCAGAGGCATATGATGTTTCAAATTTTCCAAATCGTAGATCTATTGTACATATCTATTGTAGATCTATGTTTGATGGAAAACCATTTTTCACAGAAAAAAACCCCCTAAAGTGCGATGATCTTAGCCTTGGTATTTGTTCTCACCCCACCATTCCAACATAGATGATAATGTGTACCTAGTTCAATAACTATATATGCCCCACAACCAGGTATTTTTGTGTGCTGCCCCATAAAAGAAACCTATAAGATATCTACACCAAATATCCACGTAATTTATATGTCTCAAATTTCCCTACTCCAGAATAGTTCCAATTTCATTGTAATAAGCCAAAATATTCATACATGCCTTTCTGATGTCTGTAGTAGATACCTCAAAAATAAAAGCCTTTCGATACATCCATACGCCCCAAAATATGTAAAAAGGAAGAGTGCCGAAAATTTTATAGTTCATGAACCATTCTAATAAGCAAGCCTCCACAGAAGAATGAATCCAAACGTAAAAAATATGAAGAATTTTCTAAATACCAAGCTAGATAGAAGATGCAAAAGGACATTCGAGGAATATGTGTAGTACATCTTCATGCTCTCCATTACACACGACACATCTCCCAAGTCTAATGTAGCCTCTCTTACATAAATTGTCCCATGTGAGGATTTTGTTCTGCCAAGTCAGCCAACCTAGAACATTGAGCTTGAGGGGGAGGTTCCACTTCTAGATTTTATGGAACCAAAAATGATCCCTAAAGAAAATATGAGCTGGTGAGATATAAAAATATGCCTCCTTTACCAAGATCTCTCCATCAATAATAATGCCATCCCATGATAAAATATCATTGTTCTCTAACAAAGAAATACCCGCCAACAATAAGTTTTGTATATACCTTTCCCAAGTCTCTGTCGGGTCACCAAATAAACCCAAATCCTTAGCACGTGTCCAGGACGGAGGGACAGTGATAGGATCATATGATATTTAGGTTTGATTTAAATAATATATGTCCATATTATGAATATAGTTAATAAGTGTAGCAGGTAATGAGCGTTCCCCATAAAAAGGTATATCAGGTGTTGGGACTCCAAAATGTCATCCACTTTCACCTTTATTTCCATCATTTTACCCTCATTCCATAACTCAATAGCCCCTTACCCTTACATTAAGTAACCATTTTCATTATCATATGGGTTTAATATTAATATTTTCCAAGTCATTAAGCTTAAGTATTTTAAGTGAATTTGTTATTAAATATTAGGAAATTAACTTGTTTTCATATATATCTAAAAGTGTTATGAGTTTTGTGATATTGTAGGCCTACTTCAAGATTCTAGAACGGTCTTATTTGGCCATCCAACCACAAATTCGAATTTCAAATTCCAACTCATAAAGATTTGTGGAATATTTCTAGAGGATGTGGATCATTAACTATGCACATTCAAAGGAGAAGAATCATGGATAAGCATGAGAGGAAATTTCAGCCTAAAAGTTCCCATGAAATTTTCATGTAATTTCCATGTCATAATATATAAACCAATCAATATGCTTTAAATTTAAAAAGGGGTACATGTAAATATTTTGGAGGGAAAATAAGAAAAACTAATTTTTGTAATTGTATTTTTGGTTTATCTCCTTATAGGTTTACTCAAATTTCAAGTTTAGACACTCATAGATGTGGAATTAAATTCCACATCCAATGAGTACTCATTATGCACACTTTTGAGAGAAACCACATTGATAAAAATTGTAGATACATTAAAACACGTTTTTTTAATGTCTCTGCAACTTTTATCAAGGTGGGTATTCTCAAAAGTATGCATAATGGGTACTCGTTGGATGTGGAATTTAATTCTACATCTAATGAGTGTCAAAACTTGAAAATTGAGTAAACCAATAAGGATATAAGTCGAAAATAAAATTTTAAAAAAAAAAAATAGTTTTTTTTGTTTTCCCTCCAAAATTCATAACTCTTATTTTATTATTTTAACTATTATTTTATTATTTTTCCTTTGGGGGCCACTTTTAGGCTAAAATTCCCTCTCATGAGAATTTTGAGAGGATATGTATCTTACATTTTTGGAGATTGGTTGTAACCACAAGAGATAAATGTAGATTTAGGGGAGATCTGAGGATCTATATTTATTGTATAGTTATCCTTAATTTTTGTATAAATAGGAGTGCACCCTTCATACAAAGGGTTGTAAAATGTAGGTTGTGTAGTCAGTTGTCAATTGTTATCTAGTGGCTAGTTGATAGTTGGAGGTTCCAAGTTCTAGATGTAAATTGTAAAGTTAGGATAGAGAATTCTTGTGATATCTTGTAACTTCATTTGTATGAAATACATATTGCCACTTCGCTCTCCAAGATGTGATAGTGGTTCAATGTACTTTTTGAGGAATGGACGGCCCCCATCAACCACAATTTGCACATCTTTTCACATATTGGTAACATAATATAGTTTTGTTATTTCATTTCTTTTATGCAAGTGTTCCTTTTCCCTTCAATAAGTGTGATTTACTTTCCAGCAGGTGTGATTTCATTTATGCAAGTGTGGTGTGATTTCAATTCTGCAAGTGTGGTGTGATTTCATTTCAGCAAGTGTGATTTCAATTCTGCAAGTGTGATTTCAACTTCTGGAAGGGAAACAAGTTCCAAATTTTCACTTCGAGGATGCATTGTTATGCCACCTAGGACACCTTTTTGTTCCTTCAAGCGAGTGTGCCAAGATGATTTGGGAGGTGCACTATAATTGGGTTGTTGGAAATTTCGGAGTAGAGAAAATAATGGCAATGCTACATAATTATTTTTATTGACCAAACCTTTGACAAGATGTTGGGAAGTACATAAGATCCTGCATTTCCTATACCATTTCCAAACTGACCATCAAGAATCAAGGCCTATATACTCCTCTACCAACTCCTAGTTGACCTTGGGAATCCATCTCAATGTATTACATGTCAGACCTTCCTTCTACTAGGCACGGCAATAACTACGTTTTCTTGGTCGTCGACAAATTTTCTAAGATGGCCCTTCTAGCAGCCTGCAAGAACAGTATCACAGCAGAAGCCACTGCTAAGATCTTGTTTGAATGAGTGTGGGTACACTTTGGGATCCCACATTTCATTATCTCAGATCGGGATAACAGTTTCCTAAGGAAATTTTGGTCAAGTCTCTATTTGATGTTGGATACCAATCTCACTAAATCCACGACTTTCCACCCCCAAACTAATGCTAAACAAAGGTTGTTAACATGATGATCATACAGATTTTGCGCATGTACAACTCGAAGAATCCACGCACATGGGATGAAATACTCCCTTATTTCCAGCACAACTACAATAGAGCTCTCCATAACTCAACTGGCCACAACCCCTTTCTGGTGGGGTTGGGATTCCAGCCACTATGTCCACAAATGTCAAAAATATGAAGAATGTTCTAAACACCAAGCTAGATAGAAGACGCAAAAGGACATTCGAGGAATATGTGTAGTATATCTTCATGCTCTCCATTACACATGACACATCTCCCAAGTCTAATGTAGCCTCTCTTAAATAAATTGTCCCATTTGAGGATTTTGTTCTGTCAAGTTAGCCAACTGAAAACATTGAGCTTGAGGGGGAGGTTCCACTTCTAGATTTTCTAGAACCAACAATGATCCCTAAATAAAATATGAGCTGGTGAGATATAAAAATATGCCTCCTTCACCAAGATCTCTCCATCAATAATAATGTCATCCCATGATAAAATATCATTGTTCTCTAACAAAGAAATACCCGCCAACAATTTTGTATATACTTTTCCCTAGTCTCTGTCACGTCACCAAATAAACCCAAATCCTAAGCACGTGTGCAGGACGGAGTGAAAGTGATAGGATCATATGATATATAGGTTTTAATTAAACAATAGATTTCCATATTATGAATATACCTGATAAGTGTAGCAGGTAATGAGTGTTCCCCATAAAAAAGTATATTAGATGTTGGGAATCCAAAATTTCATCCACTTTCACCTTTATTTCCATCATTTTACCCTCATTCCGTAACTCTATAGCCCCTTACCCTTACATTAGGTAATCATTTTCATTATCATATGGGTTTAATATTAATATTTTCCGAGTCATTAAATATAAGTATTTTAAGTGAATTTGTGATTAAATATTAGGAAATAACATGTTTTCGTATATATATAAAAGTGTTATGAGTTTTGTGATATTGTAGGCCTACTTGGAGATTCTAGAAGGGTCTTATTTGGCCGTCCAACCACAAATTCGAATTTCAAATTCCAACTCATAAAAATTTGTGGAATATTTCTAGAGGATGTGGATCATTAACTATGCACATTCAAAGGAGACAAATCATGGATAAGCATTAGAGGAAATTTCAACCTAAAAGTGCCCATGAAATTTTCATGTAATTTCCATGTCATAATATATAAACCAATCAATATGCTTTCAATTTAAAAAGAGGTACAAGTAAATATTCTGGAGGGAAAAGAAGAAGAACTACTTTTTGTAATTGTATTGTTGGCTTATCACCTTATAGGTTTACTGAAATTTCAAGTTTATACACTCATTACATGCGAAATTAAATTCCACATCCAATGAGTACCCATTATGCATACTTTTGAGAGAACCCACATTGATAAAAATTGTAGATACATTAAAACACATTTTTTTAATGTATCTGCAATTTTTATCAAGGTGGGTATTCTCAAAAGTATGCATAATGGGTACTCGTTGGATGTGGAATTTAATTCCGTGTCTAATGAGTGTCTAAACTTGAAAATTGAGTAAACCAATAAGGATATAAGTCAAAAATAATATTTTTTCAAAAACAGTTTTTTGTTTTCCCTCCAAAATTCATAACTCTTATTTTATTTTTTTAACTATTATTTTATTATTTTCCTTTGGATGCCACTTTTAGGCTGAAATTTTCTCTCATGAGAATTTTGAGAGGATATGTATCTTACATTTTTAGGAGATTGGTTGTAACCACAAGAGATAAATGTGGATTTAGGAGAGATCTAAGGATCTATATTTATTGTATAGTTATCCTTAATTTTTGTATAAATAAGAGTGCACCCTTTATACAAAGGGTTGTAAAATGTAGGTTGTGTAGTTAGTTGTCAATCGTTATCTAGTGGCTAGTTGATAGTTGGAGGTTCCAAGTTCTAGATGTTATTTGTAAAGTGAGGATAGACAATTCTTATGATATCTTGTAACTTCATTTTTATGAAATACATACTGCCACTTTGATCTCCAAGATGTGATAGTGGTTCAGTGTTCTTGTTGAGGAAAGGAGGGCCCCATCAACCACAATTTCACATCCTTGTACATATTGGTAACATAGTATAGTGTTGTTATTTCATTTCTTTTATTCAAGTGTTCCTTTTCACTTCAATAAGTGTGATTTACTTTCCAGCAGGTGTGATTTCATTTATGCAAGTGTGGTGTGATTTCAATTTTGCAAGTGTGGTGTGATTTCATTTCAGCAAGTGTGATTTCAATTCTGCGAGTGTGATTTCAACTTTTGGAAGGAAAATAAGTTCCAAATTTTCACTTCGAGGATGCACTGTTATGCCACCTGGGACACCTTTTTGTTCCTTCAAGCGAGTGTGGCAAGATGATTTGGGAGGTGCACTACAGTTGGGTTGTTGGACATTTTGGAGCAGAGAAAATAGTGGCAATGCTACAAAATTATTTTTATTGACCAAACCTTCGATAAGATGTTGGGAAATACATCATATCCTGCACCATTTCCAAACTGACCATCAAGAATCAAGGCCTATATACTCCTCTACAAACTCCTAGTCGACCTTGGGAATCCATCTCAATGTATTACATGTTAGAAATTCCTTCTACTAAGCATGGAAATGACTACGTTTTCTTGGTCATCGACAAATTCTCTAAGATGGCCCTTCTAGCAGCGTGCGAGAATAGTATCACAACAGAAGCCACTGCTAAGCTCTTCTTTGAATGAGTGTGGGTACACTCTCGGATCCCACAGTTCATTATCTCAGATCGGGATAACAGGTTCCTAAGGAAATTTTTATCAAATCTCTATTCGATGTTGGATACCAATCTCACTAAATCCACGACTTTCCACCCCCAACTAATGGCCAAACAGAGGTTGTTAACATGATGATCATATATATTATGCGCTTGTACAACTCGAAGAATCCACGTACATGGGATGAAATCCTCCCTTATGTTTGGCACAACTACAACAAAGCTCTCCATAACTCAACTGGCCACAACCCCTTTCAGGTGGGGTTGGGATTCCAGCCACTATGTCCCATTGATGTGGCCATACCATTTGCAGCTACTTAGGAAGATTCAACTCATGTTGAGTCTGAAGCTGCTAGGGCTAACAAATTCATTGAGTGCATTGAGCACATCTACCAACAGGTCCATGAAATATTGGATAGATCCAAGGCTAAGTACAAGCAACGACATAATCAACATCGGGTGCCACACAAGTTCTAGGTAGGCGATAAAGTTCGACTTCATTTGCAGAGGGAGCGCCTCATTGGGCTCCACCGCAAGCTTCATTCGCTCTGATATGGTTCATACACCATCACCAAGGTTGTAGGGGACAATTCCATAGAGCTCATCATTCCATTGTTTCTTGGCCTGCACCCAGTGTTCAATGTGGACCGCCTTCGACCATACTTTCCACCATTACTAGACACATCCGACTTTGCAAAAAAATCACGCCAATAGAGTTAAACCCAGACTATATGGAACATGCCACAAATGTTCAGATCATGGACACATAGATCAATAACACTCACCAATAGAGGATCCAATTATATCGAGTTGTTAAAGTATGCCAACTCCTTCACCAGGGAAAGTGGTGCACGAGGGACCAAGTTCAACATAAATTTCCTCACCTTATGGAGGCTATGCGTGCAATGGGAACCATTGCTTCCTAAGGAGAGAGGACTAATCCAGGTGGATATTGGTGGTCACCCAACTTTTCCACCTAGACCTTAATTGGGTTTCATCACTTTCCTTTTCTATAACAACATTTGCTATTTTTAGCAGTTTTTTGGGTTCTGAACTTCTGGAGCAGTTTTGACCCCCTAAACGACGCTTTTTGGAGGTCTGTAGCAAGTCCATAGTCATAGGCTAGGGATATTTCAAATCCTATAACACTCGGAGAGATATTTCCAATGAGGTATCGTACGTGCCAAACAAAGATAATATGACCAAGTTGCAACCCTGAGAAGTTGGCTACCCAACTAACCCCAATGAGGCCCACAAACTCTTGGCGTTCCATCTCTTGGGGTTATAGTTTTGGCTGTTTAGGGTTTTCCATTATTGTTCAATCATAAAAATTCCCTCAAGCCTCATTGTAACATAGTTCATAGGCATGTAGCTGCCACACATCTCAGGGATAAGCTACCATCGCCTGAGATATTTTATTTCCATTATGTATGTAAGCATGTTTTTGTTATTTGATATTAATGAAATGAAGTGTTATTACTGATGCATGTATGTGTTTATGGTTATATCTGTATTTTGTTGCATTCATGTTTAATTTAGGATAAGACAGAACAATATTAAGAAGAGTGTGTGAACATTGCCATGGTGACCGTGCTGTGGTGAGTGATATGCGAGTCAAAGATTGCCTTTGTGTTGGTGGCACAGGCATAAGGGTGACCAAGATTTGGCTTGTGCATTAAGCAATTCGTGGATCGATCTCTCGACAACAGAGAGCCGATTGTGGTGTTAGAGCCCGTGGCTTTGTTATGCAACATGGATCGACTTACAGTGGAGCTGACACCTTATGTTGAGCTCAGAGCAGCGATAATCTTCTTTATGAAGCAAGTGTTGTGCGTTGAAGTCGTATTTTGTTTGTTCGTCATTGGATGTTGTAGTGGGTAAGATTAGCTAGATTCGTAAGTGATTTTTTTTATGTTTAGTGAATATATAAAGGATTTGTTTCAAGGTACAAGGTCACAACCCCATTATACATGGATTCCACGTTGGTGGACGAAATTGGCTCGATGATGAAGTAATTGATGAGTTTTTCATTCAATTCCTCGAAGCAGTGAGCAAGCCCAATGACCACAAAGTCGGACTTGGCTCATATGTTTGCCTTGGACTCATTGGAGATCGAGTTCTCATAAATGTATTGCATTTATGTTTTCTGAGTGATTTTACCTTTTATATTGTATATGGAATTCCTTTCATTAATGGATTTTCGGGTGCTTTAATAGATGGAAGAAAATCTCTCCTTCTCTACACTAGAATTTTTGTGAGATGTGCGCTTGATGCGAGGAGAATTTTTGAATGCACTCGACATGTATTCCTCAATGATATAGGTGATGCTGAAGATAAATATGATGGAGGATCCATTGCCGAGTTGTATTAGATGATGTTGTGAGTAGTGTTGAATTGTGTGAATTGTATTTGGTGTTGGAATGCAGCGAAGCATCTAAGTTATCAAGTTTTTTTTTTAAACCAATTTCATGAGGCTATGATATGAAGAGGATAAAAAATTAGATTCCAACCTATTGAGGCATTTAAGGTATTGATAAAGAAAAGCGATATCTATTGGAGCCTGTCTTTTCATCGTAGTGAAGGTGAGTTGTAGCGAAGGGAGTTTGCATTGAATTATAGTGAAGGAGAGCTCTGTTGACTGAAGAAGTCAAGTTGTAGCATCATCCAAATCTTCGTTGTGTGAAGAGTTGTGCAGTTGAGCAGAACCTGCTTGTGTTGAGGCATGCATTGAGCGTTGGAGGGACATGCTAAAAGGGTGCTTCATTCCAAGCTAGGAAGAGGCGTTGAGGAATCATTGATCGACTTATAATCGCTGCAAAGGTGTAGTATTTGCTACTGACAAAAGAGTCATAGATTGACCTGCTTCAACGTTGTGTAAAGGTTTCTAAGCCAACATCCAAGTTAACTAAGTTTCAGCTGAGGGTTGTGTGAGTCGAGTAAATTCAGAGTGAAGATTTTGGTACAGTGGGTGTGGAGCACATGTAGAGTGGCAGACCGAGAGTCAAGTAAAGAGTGGCCAGTGTATATAGAGTGGTCGTGAAGATCATAAGAAGTGAAATGAAGAGAGCCATTGTGATCCACCAATCTAATTGGATTTCTTTGGGGAATTGTATACAAAGCTTTGTGTAAGCCTGGAGCCAGCGTGGAAGAACACCATGTATATGGAGTGGAGATATTACTGTGAAGATTTGGCTTTGTGGTAGAGTGATGGGTCAACAAAGGAAACTCAAATAGTCTTGGAGAGAATTGAAATAGTTGAAGAGAAATAAAGCAAGGGCATAATTTGCAGACGAATATGAAATGTTTCTCATCATTGAAAGCATCCCTAATGAAGACATGAATCAACCTAATAAATCGGTGCAATATTGAAGTGATTAATGCCAGTTTTTCCATCTTTCTTAGGTAAAAGTTTTAAACTTTGGGAAATTAAAATGGAAGGACAACTTGGTTCAGTAGATTTATGGCATAAATTTTTGAATTAATTTTCTTATACATTAACTTGATAAAAATGCTAATCCCCCAAGGTAATTAAGTTTTGAATTATGTTTTCCACCATCAACCTTAACCCTTGAAGCAAAAAGTAAACTTTTATCTAATTACAAGATGATGTTCTCCCCAAGACCATAAGTGTTGAATTTGATTTTCCAATGATCAACCTTAACCTTTGAAGCAAAAAGTAAACTTTTGCTTAATTATTGAATAAAATTCCCAATTCATAGGGACATGATGTTTAATTTTTCTTATGAAATTAGTGAAGCTATGTTATACTTACCATCTCTCATTAATTTCAAAAATATAATTCAATACCGGTACTAATTAAGTCTTAATGTTAACTTATTTTATATATATTTATGCTGTAAAGTGTCACTATTTGAAAACAACTTTCCTAAACTGCCAGGTGTACAATTAAACCATTGATTTTGCTGTTAGACAGTTGAAAGAGTTTCTCCCTCTGGATTAAATATAGTTATTAATAAGCTATAAAAATAATCCAATGGATGTTCATTCTGCTGTTGTTCTCTTCTCGTTGACGGTTGTGGCGTTCGCAAAAGAGTGAAGAAAAGATTTCTGAATACGAGTCTCAAATATCTTTGGAGATACAGATAATATAATAAAGCAGGGTCTGTTGTCTTCATTGTTGTTCTCTTCTCGCTACGATTGTGCTGCTCGAGCGTTGTAAGCTTAAGAGTCTCAACACCTACAATGTGTATGCTTATTCATTGCTGGAATCTGTGCATTACTGGTTTTTCTTTTTTAATTTGGTTCTTTCCTTCATTCTGTCACAATAACATACATCAATTATCCATTTTTAGCCAAAATTGTGGATATATTGTATTTTTCCGAAAAACACAATGAATACTACGTGAAGTTTCTGATTAGAAAGGACTTTCATTTGTTTTGACAGTTTACAGTGCTCACCGATTGAATACCGAAATAACAAAAATATTGTTCCCATTCTTCTGTTTCTTTGGTTCACATGAGGTGAGTTTGATTCACAGACATGAGGCGCGTGTTTTAGGTAATTTTTCACATTTTCTTCTTCCGACAATTCTTTTGGTCAATAAATAAATTTGATTACATGACCTTGCGCCATGGCTGCAGTCTGAGAAGACAATGGTTAGGATCATGCCAAGAGGCTACATGTATTGGTTGACTTTCATCTTGGCTCCAGAATGCTCGATTGAAGTAAATTTTCTGTTATGAGGGGAGCAAGCGCTTCTGTCAACCCATTCTTTTTCTTTCTTCCAGAAGAAATTATATTTCTTCCTCCCTGAGTATTAAGTAGTTGTTGCCACGGAGAAAAAAAAGCAACAAACCTTGTCCCAAGCAATGATAAATTTGACCCATTTTGCTAAAGACTAAATGCTACAGACTGAAGGCACCAAGAACGTGAGAGCTCTAGCCATTTCATATGAATTAATATGGGTAATGAACTTGGGAAAGAACTTCGACTGGACAACAATAAAACTTATCCCAAACATTCAATAAGGCAAGCAAGGCATGAGTTGTTGGTACTTTATGCTTGAGTGGGTTGGTTGGTTCCTTTGCACACAATTGGTCAGAAACCAATGTTAAAGGTGTGGAGGTATGTTTTCCACTCAGAAGCTAATGTTAACACTCGAATTTTTTTTATGAAAGATTATCTACGGTAAATTATTTATGATATATTATTTTTGTTGTGAAAAGGTAGAATTTAGCCATGGTAATTTCTTATGAAAGATTTTCTATTGAAATTCTTTATGAAAGATTGTCTCAATTGTGCAAGAATTCAATCATGGTAATTTCTTATGAAAAATCATTTTTGTTTCTCAAAGTTGGAATTTAACCATGATAATTTTTTATGAGAGATTATCTTTATTCCAAAGGTAGGATTTAACTATGATAATTTTTCGAAAGATTATCTCTATTGCAAAGGTAGGATCCTTGCCATTGATAAACAGAAATTTACTTTTATAAAAGGCTGTAATCTGTTCATTGTGGTGGTTGAGCAGAATAGTTTTTTATTTCTTATCTAATTTTAATTTATTTTCAATAATATGATGACCATGACCATGACTAGAAATATTGTTATAATAGCTACATATCTATCTAAAACAAAGATAAATAAAACAATTTGAATTGAAAAAACTACTGCACATCATCTGCAAATCATATTCTTCTCAAATAAACTAATTTCAACTCTACACAAGTCTACAGTTATGTCCAATTTCAACTCTACAAAAATCTATAGGTTTGCAAGATCTTTCATGGGAAGGATTTTTTCTTCCCTCTAGATGTTAATCCCAGACAAGACGCACGTGTTTATTGAGTGAGGACTAAATTTCAAACAATTTTGTTGCTCAAGTTGACGTAAGGGCCTTCAGTCAACATTGATGGTCCCTCCACTATTGCCATTGTACACACAAGCTTTGGGCTAGGACATTTGGTATTAATATTTCTAGATAATTTTTTGGATTTGGTCACAATTTGATTATTATTTGGAAATTTTGTGATTTTAAATGGTTAAATATGTATTAAAAAATTGGTGATTAGGTTGAGTTTGGTTGTATTAATAAAATGATTATCATTAAGATTATATGAAGTTTAGTCAAACTTAAAAGCACTTTAGAACAAGGGTATAGTTTCTTACCTTTTTAAAAAAATCTTAAAAATTTACTATTTCTGATTTTGGTAGATTGTAGTTTAGAGAAATTCATTAGATACTGCCTTATGGTCCTATTCTCATATAGGGAGTTTAAATGGTATAGTGTCTCTTGAAGTTTCAAAAATATAGTTTCTACTTCAAGGATATAGTTTCTTACCTCTTCAAAGAAATCTGAAACATTTACTATTTCTGATTTTGGTAGGTTGTAGTTTAGAGCAATCCCTTAGAGTGGTTGTTCAGATGGTTCAATCCATGTTCTCTTACACATTTTTCATTTCTTAGTGAGTATGATATTGTCCAACTCATTTTTGTAAATGTTTACTATCTTATTTTGGTAGGTTTTAGTTTAAAATTATATGATATTCAAATTATATAGATTTAATAATTTATAATTACAATATTTTCCATTAAAATAAATCTGATTGATTTTTTTTTAATTGTTTATTTAGTATACTAATTTTTTATATTAATGTATTTGAAGGTTTATAGATAGGATATAATATGGTTTTGGTAGATAAAAAATGAATATCATTATAGTACACCATGATCTACTCTCAACATGATGATGATTGCATGAACTTTGATTATGTACTGGCTTTTTTTAATGAAAACAAAGTGTTTTTTCTTCTGACACTTATGATGCAGTATATGGTTAGGGTTCAGCATGTTTATGTGTCTTATGGTCATATACTTAAATAAAATAAAGAATTATAGACATAATTTAAATATTCAATTAAATTGCATGACATATCACATGCAAGGGAAGGGCCTACAAAATGACCACTCTCTTGTGATAATCAAGAGTTAGTGACACACTTATTCATGGATTGTGTTTTTTCACAAGCGGTGTGGAGAACGATCTTATTTGAGGAGGCATACATAGGGTCATGGTCAGCTAGATCATTAGGAGAATGCCTCACAAAGTGGACCAAAACCCTAGACTTGGGGCATTTTTTTTTCCTTCTGAGATTGGTCCTTTGACATATTTGGTTACTATGGAATATAACCATCTTTTATAGTGAGATTCCAAATATAAGATATGTGGTGTAAAAAATAAAAATCACATTGAAGAAACTCAACACAAAAGGTTTAAAGAAGAAGAAAAAAATCCCAATTGGGCCCAAGATAGACACTTCAAAGGCTTGTGCTTTCTTTGGTTGAGCAAAGAGTCATGTCAGGGATTTTTGTGCAGCCAGAGTAGCATTGCACCTTAATAACCATCATGTTTTCCTTCTTAACCAAGGGTTGGGACACAAATCTAATAATAAAGCAAAATTAATTGGCCTTTGGCTCGTCCTTGACTTTGCAATGTCTAGACAAGTGAAGTGCCTACAAATATTTGGAGACTCTCGAGTGGTTATTGATTGGTTCTTGGGGATCAATACATTACATAGTTTGGCCCTAAGTCCCTGGCAACAAAGAATTTGTTAACAACATGATTTGTTTAAGGAACATGGTGTATCACAATGTTGATATAAACAAAAAAATCAAAAAAACATTACTCCTAGCAGTAAGAAATTTAGTGAAAACAAAAAATGTTGTTGATATCCTTAGAGTGTATAAATACAACATCTTTTGATATGATACTAATGTAACTGCTATTAAGACTTGGGATTTCTCAGATATGGGAAAGAACCGGTTGCAAGGGGAAGTCATATAATAACCTGATTACCCTTAATGACTTTGCCTCAAATGTGTTGAATTGCGCCCCCCCCATTTGGAATCCTCCCTACGATTGTTATTCGATAGATTTAACCTGTACTTCGTGGACTTCGCATTTACAAGCGTGAGAAGGTGTTTTCAGGGGCTCACAGCATCAGCTTTGCATCTTCTCGGGAGGGTTTTGAAGACATTGGTTTGGCAGATGTGCCATCATTATGGCAAGAGTTTTGATGGGTATGCCGTCGTTTGTTCTTATGAGTTTTCCGCAAGCAAGTGGAGGTATCCTCTTTCATTGCCGGGCTGAATCTGGTTGATGGCCCCTATTTCCGGCCACCTCTTCTGATTTCGATTGGCCGGCATCGGAAAACGGCTTTCTCCTAATGGTTGGTGGGGGGCTGCAGTAAATCTTGTGGGACTCCATTAAGAGCGACGGTGACCTCGGGATATCTTTTATTGCACAGATTGTACAACTCTCTACTCGTTATGCAAATGTGATTTTGACAATAAATGGATGGATCTCCCGGACTGATCTTGGGATAGCCCGGATCGATTTCGGTTCTTACTCCTGATCTTTGGTGGGTGGATGATCATCAATTGTAGCTATCCGTTGGGATAGGGTCTGGCCTTAGTAAGTCCCCTCCTACTCTTTTTCCTCTTTATTTCTACCCATTTTTTGAATTTTGGCGGTCAACATGGATCAGAGTGTCGGGGGAACGTTGGGTCGGAGGGAGGACAACCTCTCCTCTGACCTGTCCGTGCAGGAGGCATTTAATGCTGCTACTCTGCTGGCTGAACAAACTTGTGGTAGGAATAAGCAGTATGTAAGTACTTCTCCTCGGCATCCACAAGTCCATCTGCGGGATTTGGTTGGATCGGGGAAGGTGAAGGCGGGGACTGTTGGAACCACCAACATCCCCGTCAAAGGTCCATCCCAGCCATATCGCCGGAGAAACTCTCGAAGGCTGAGAGACAAAAACCGAACTGCTTTCATACCTGCTCTGGATACAAAGGAGGTGGTTTTGGATAATGAGGACATAATTGATAGAGTATGTAGCCTCCAACAACGTGCGCTCGTTGGCAGATGGATCTATGCCGACTCAAAGGAAATCGATATGTATGAGTGGGCTCAGAGGCGCTGGGTTAAAAAAGTTGGATACATGCCAAAGATCAACATGCTGATGGGAAATTGGTTCACTATACAGTTCAGGCATGAACATGATTGTAGCAAGGTCATGGACAGGGTATGGGTATATGGTCGTAGCTATCTCCAGATTATGCCATGGTACCTGGGCTTTGATCCTCTAGTGGATGCGCCCCGGGGCAAGTTCTTATGGGCCAAATTGCCTGGTCTCCCGCTAGAATACTGGAAGGAGAAGGCTCTCACTGCTATCGGGAATACAATTGGAACGACTAGGTATGTTGACCCAAGGAGTGTTGGCAATCCGGATAAACGCATTTCCTGGATTTTGATTGAGGTTCCCACAATGCGTGATCTGGCGGGGGACGTGGTGTTGGTGTGGGACAAAAGGCGACACACTCAGTGTGTCGATTACTAGGGTATTCCTTTTCGCTGTCTATGCTGCTACAAAACGGGCCACCTACAGCGGGAATGCCCTGACAGGTTCTCGAAGATGAGAAGGAGGCGCAATTACAACCTTACAAAGGGGGCTGGGCACAACCTCTCTCCCTCCATTTTGTTGTCGTCCCCGAATAAGTTGTCTTCCTCTCCATGTAGGTCAAGGGATAATATATCCCGTGAATATACAACGGCATCAGAGGACCCTCCTTATTGCTCAAACGAGCGCCCGTTTTCATCTGTAGCTGATGCCCATGGGACGAACACTCCCCCTCCTCCCATTTCTTCACATCTGGACGATATCCCTGCATGATGCCAATCTACATCATGTCGAATTCGCCCTGTCAATGGCCTCTCCTCCCCTAAGGATCAACCTACACAGCGTCGTTTGGTTGACGGCCAACCCGATAAAAATACTCATCTTCGCTCCATCAAGGAACCTCCCATTAACATTGATTAATCTGTTGACATCCCTATCAATGTATCTCCTTCGATGCCTGCCTTGGAGTGGGCATCCCCATACAATGATCAATCTTTCGATGCTGACTAGGCTTTCGAGTCCCCCAAAAATACAGTTGGGACTACCCTGGATGACCTCTTGAGGAACCCTGATCTGGATCTTGCGGCCTTGACTATCTTTGGCGGGAAGACCTCTGACAAGTCCCCTACTATATCGCCGAGGTCCGCCGCTAACATTACTGTCCGTAAGACTACTAAATCAGGATCCAGGCACTTTAGAGGGAAAAAGAAGATGAAAGAGCATTTTAGGGGGAAAATATTGAACTTACAAGAGATTCCTATCATGCAATCAGAGATGGACTAGGCCCTTAGTGAAAAACACCCGATTGGGGGTGAGACATGATCTCCATTCTGACTCTCAATATAAGAGGGACTGGCGACCCCTCTAAAATTAGAAGCCTCTGGGGCCTATTTATCCATTATTCCCACGATTTTTGGGCCTGCTATAGGCATATGGTTTTATCACAACCATCCATACAAGGAGAACAGGATATTTTGGATTTTTTTTTTTGTGTAACATCTGATCTTTTCCTTCTGGAACAGCTACTAGGTGACTCCATATGTCGATAGCAATTCGTGGGACCATGAACAAGCAAGCTAGCCTTAGTTTTTATTTTCTCACTGGCTTGATATTTATGAGGAACAAGAGTGCCAGAATATTATCCTCTGGAAATGGTTTTATTTTTGAGTATTTGACCATCTTTGGATGCTCTCGGTAATGGTATAACTGGATTATGATTGTCGGATCACTAGCTCTCTCGACTAGTGTTTTTGCTTATTATTTTTGTTTTCTCTGAGATTCGGTTGTTTTTACATACCGGATTTTTGTATATGTCGTGTTGTGTATACTTCTTTCCGATGCCTGGGCTAGATGCCTCTCTGTATTTGGAATGTTCATGGGGATCATCATTAGGCGTAATCTTGCCCCTGTAGATGTATTGTGATCATTACTCTGTCTGATTTCTGGGTCTCCCTACTCCAGGTCGGAGATCTGGAATCCTTACTCAGTATGTATTGTATTGAATTATGGACTGTTTTTACATCTAATATAGACAAAACAACATTTTTTTCTTCTGAAAAAAAAAAAAAAAAAAAAAAGAATATATATATATATATATATATATATATATATATATATATATAACAAATAATATATATTTCTCAAAAAAAAAAAAAAAAAAATTAAATCCTCAAAACTACATAGTTTATTACGTGTTTATGCATTTAGAGGTAATATTTTTTCCAAACATACTCAAATTCGGGTAAAACCCAGTTGACTTGATCAACATAGCCTTTGAGATATATGTTTTTTATCTGTAGAAATTGTACCATGATTTTAAAAAATTTTGACCGATGAGGTCAAATATAGTTACAATCATCTGTCTCCTCATTTGCGTATTTAACGGCTTCTGCCCATCAGGGTTTTTACCTAGTCGATTAAAAACAAACAATCCATGTGCATTATTGCATTCTCCGTTAATTTTGGGCATTTTCCAGTAAAATATGTCGCTTCAGTAGACTACTAGTTAATATTATATGTTTTTTTCTTTTCCGTTTTTATAATTAAAAATTTTATATAATTAAAAATATATTATTTAGTATATAAATAAATTTAACATACTAAACTATTTCTAAAATATTTAAATTATATAAAATTTCACAATTCAAATTTATGATTTTAACTATTTTATATTAAAATATAAAATATTAAAAAAAATTATAATGCTAAATTAACCTTATCATACATTTTAATAACAAATTAATTGTGTGTAATCCAGTCAACCACCCTATTCATTACAATCTTTATTTGATGTCTTTGACCAATTTATTTCTCTTTATTTGGAAATGTGAATTGCTGTGCGGCCGATTTTTAGAATATGGCTTTGCCTGATCCAAAAGTGCATCATCACTCTATTCTGATCCAGAGCAGAGATGCCCCTTCGACCAATTCCAATGAAGTTTGAGAGTGAGTTTGGCTACAGCTTCCTTTAAACCTACATCATTCGATTATGAAAAGATATACCCAAAAATCTATATGACAGTCACCTGTGAATTGTAGGCACATTAGATATAGTTGTTATTAGCTATTTCTGTTAAACCCCTGGATTAGCTATTGATTAAAAACAAGATGGCGTACATTGGAGTTTTTCATTGGGACTGCACAATCACATTTTATTGAAAAAACTGCTTTATACAAAAGCAGCTGCAATGTATTCCTTGAACTGACAGACACTACACGCATTATTTCCGTTTGTTGACAGAAAAATGAAGAACAGTATGAAGGGAAGTTATTGACATTGCAAAATCGCATGCCCTCAAGCCAAAGCATGCATGCATTCCGAGCATTTCAAGAGGAAGTTGAGTTCGAAGCATCAAAAGATGATCTGCGTGAGAAGGATTTTTTCACAGAAGATGTCATGCCTGAAGCGACGGTAGACATGGAGCGCACAAGAGCTGCGGCAATGGCAGCCTTAACCTGCCCTCTTCGCGGAAGGGGTTTTCGCCCGCTACCGAAACCCTCACCACAATTGTCGCCCACGGCCATTTTCACTGCAGAATGTCAAGCAGAAAGCCATAAGCCAACGATGTTGCTATGATTATTAAAGGGCGGACTGATATTTATAGACAGGGGACAGAATCCGCTGGTGCCATATGCAGATGTTGTAAGATATCATAACTATTACAACCACGAACTTAGCAACGCACAAATTATGTTTATAATAATAAATATAATGGAGGCTGCTCCGACCTTCCGATTTAAGGGTAGAAATTTTACAGTCTTGGATCGAATCAAGTCAAGCCAGTGTGTAACGGACAAATGTTTAATGTCAGTAGTACGAAATTTAACAACACTTTAAACAAAAGTAAAATATCTAATAATTGAAAATTTTCAGAAACTAAAAGAAAGACATGGAGATATTTAAAACAAATATGGTCAGGCAAAATGTGGACGAAATTGATACTTGTAAGAATCACAATATAAAGAAATGGCAGTTTTGCCTATAGTTGATGGTCTGAGAATTATGTGTGTGCGGCAATGGTACAATGATATTGTTGTACTACTACTTTACACTTAAATTTTATTTATCTTCAATATGAACTTTAAATAGTTGTTGGTCTGAGATTTATGTGTGGGGGTAATGGTGTAACTATATCGTTGTATTACTACTTCACACATAGATCTTATTTACTTTATATATACATCTTCCAATATGAAATATATATATATAGGCTATAAATAAAATATTTTAATATCCATTTTAGTTTTATATCAACAAGATAAAGTAATTGAAAGTAGTCTATGGGCTTTGGATTGATGGTGAATGAGTGCACTACATCAAAAACATATCAAGTTGTACTATGAAGGCACTCCTTAAAATAAGTCATGAGTACAATAAAACAAAACATCATTTTTTCCTTTAATTTGCATATTCATGAAACAGAACATCTCTAATTGCAAAAACTCTGAGTGACGCGATCACACATTTTATAACATTTTGATTGTACAATAGCCAACAAAAATACATTCCATTGCTTTGGCATCAAGCCTTCATCTATTTTCTTTGGGAATATGTGGAAATGCTGTGCTTCTAAAAATTCTGAAATGTGTAACTTCTAGTTTAAACCCATAAAAAGCTTCAAAAGATGGTTATACTCCAAAGGTTTTATAATACTTCTATTTTTTTAGATATATAGTAGTATTAATGGCTTTAGCCCAAAAACAAATAGAAAGGCCTTTAACTTTTATCATGCTTTGAGCACATTCAACCAATATTTTATTCTTCCTCTAGACTATTCTTCTCACTTCCCCTTAATGGAGAAATGGATTCTCTACCTCACCTAACTTGTCTCTATAGAATTCAAACTTAGCCCTTCTTATAACTTTAGTAAATATGTCTACCATATTATCATTTGTATTACATTAGATCAAGTCAATTTCATTTGACTATAACTTTTCTCTTACAAAATGCTTATGTGTTTCAATATGCTTTCATCTAGTAAGATATAGTAGGTTGTTTGCTAGTTTGATAGAGCTTTAATTATCACATTTGATTATGTTTGGTCCATTTTTCTTTTCTCTCATGTCTTCAAGGATTCTTTTTATCTAAAGTGCTTCACGGGTAGCACCGCATAAGGCTTTGTACTCAATTTCAGTTGGTACTCCATGAAAAAATTCTTGATCCAATATTGAATGCATAATCAGTGATAGACTTCATGTCTTTTAGATCTTTTGCACAATCAAAATATAAATACCCTGTCAACTCAACATTTCAATCATTACTATATTCAATATTCTCTATCTCTTTCAAATATCAAAGGACACTCTTAGCTAATTTCCAATGAACTTCATGTGGCTTGGCTATGGACTAACTAAGTATGTTGAATGAATATGCAATATATGGCCCGATTATAGTTAAGTAGTTCAAACTTCCTACCAACTATCAATAAAAAGTACCATTCACTTCTTTTGTTTCATCATCATTATTGAGCTTAACATTGTGCTCCAATGGTGTAGACATTGATCTACATCCATTCATATTGAACCTTTTGATTAATTATTTGTATATTTACTTTGCGTGATGATGGTTTTACCATCGTCTCTCCATACCTCAAGGCCTAAATAGTAATTTGCAACTGTCCAAGGTCCTTCATCTTCCTATGACAAGCATATTTAGATATTTTTAATTAACTTAGTAGCGCATCCTATTATGATATGATTATCAACATATAAAGAAATCAGAGTAATATGTTATTTCTTCATCCTTCTTGATATACACGTTTGGATCTTTTTTATTTTTAATAAAACCTTGTTGAAAGAATAATGTATCAATCTTCACATACTAAGACCTAGGTGTATGTTTATGTCCATATAATGCTTTCTTTAACCTGCAAACAAGTTGTTATTGTCCCTTCTTTACAAGCCTTCTCGCTTAACAATATAAACTTCTTCCTTTAACTCTCCATTAAAAAATTTCGAATTAACATCTAATTTATGTAACTCCTAATTGTGCTTAGTAGTCAATGCTATCATCGTCCTTATGGTGTTCATTTTAGTTGCAGGTGCAAAGGTATCTTCATAGTATATTCCTTCCTTTTGTGATAGCCTTTTCTACCAATCTAACTTTATACTTATCAATACTTCCATCAAAATTAAACTTAATTTTGAACAACCACTTTGAACTTTAAAGGATTTTATTCATAGGAAATTCTTTCAATTCCGATGTTTCACTTCTCATAATAGAATCATATTATTCCTTCACAATGCCCATCCATTCTTTATCATCCTTAACTTGTTCAAAAATTAAATTTTCCATACCTTGAGTCATTTAAATGTAGTCCTTATAGCTTACATGTGTCTAAATTTTTCATGTTGACCTCCTTGGTGGTACATTTCTCTGGGGAGTTCCTTCATCTCTCTTTCTACTTTGTGGGGTCACCTTAATCTCTTCTTGGTGTTTTGCGAGTACTTAAGGTTTCCATGTTATTTGAAGCTTCAGCTCGCATCTGTTCAACAATTTCTTCTTCTTTAACATTTTCATCATTTCCTTCATGTAGATGTCATACATCATGACCATCCTCTTTCTCCCTTCATTTGCATATTCATGAAATACAACATCTCTACTTGCAAACACTTTATATTGAGTGACAGGATCAAACATTTTATAAGTTTTATGATCTATAAATAGCCAACAAAAATACATTTGATTTCTCTAATGTCAAGCATTCTTCTATTTTCCTTTGGGATATGTGAAAATGACGTGCTTTTAGAAATTCTAAAATATCTAACTTTTCGTTTAAAGCCATAAAAAGCTTCAAAAGGTGTTTTATGCTCTAAATATTTGATAGGACTTCTATTATTGAGATATACAATAGTATTAATGAATTCAACCCAAAAACTATCCAAAAGACATTTAACTTTTATCTGCTTCGAGAAAATTTCATTAAGGAAATTTTGAGGTCTAAAATGGGCTTCTTAAGGACAATAGTAAAATAACAGTTAAAATAATAGAGTAAAATTTATGAATTTTTAAAGAAAAAGAAAGAAAACTACCTTTTTTTATTGTATTTTTGGCTTATCTCCTTATACGTTTACTCAAATTTCAAGTGTAGACACCCATTGTATGCGGAATTAAAGTCCACATCCAACGAGTACCCATTCAACATACTTTTGAATAGACCCACATCAAAAAAAAATTGAAAATAAATGAAAAAAGTGTGTTGATGTACTCAGTGGATGTAGAATTTAATTCCACATTTAACGAGTTTCTATAATTGAAATTTGAGTATACCTATAAGGAGATAAGCCAAATATATAATTAAAAAAAATATTTTTCTTCTTTTCCCTCCAAAATATTTACTCTTGGGGATGACATCATCATCTGGAATCCTATTGGTTCTTATAAAGTTAATTTTTCTAGTACGTTGTTTTTGTTTTGAGGCCCATTTTTTACTTAAAAATCCCCCTAATGACAAGGAGGAAAGAGTGCCAAACCCTGTCAAATGCATTGGCCATGTTTATTTTGATGGCCATTCCCTTGTCACCTCAAGCCTTTCTTGAATGGATGACCTCTTGGACCATAATAAAATTGTCCATTATCTTCATGTTGCCAACAAACCCAACTTGATTTTTCGAGATAATGCTTAGCAATAATGACTTGATTCTAGAGGATATCACTTTGGCCATAATTATATGGGACATATTACATAAAGATATCAGTGTAAAGAGGGAGAATGAGGAAGGGCTTGCCTCTTTAGGAATGAGTTCTAATGAGGTGTTTATTCTCCCACCCAAATTTTTGAAGTTCTTGACGTAATCAACCATTCTACAAAGTTCATATTTAATGACATGCCAACATCTTTGACAAAATTTCCCCATGAAGCCATTGAGTCTAGGAGCCTTGTCTAGTTTAAAGGACCGCACTACTTTTTTGACCTCTTCCTTAGATTTGGGCCTCATAAATGTTGCATTTTTCTCTTCCCTGATTCTATTATGAATATGCCTTAGTAATTCCTCCAATCCCTCTTGTGTTCCTCCTTCTGGTTCCTTGTAAAGGTCCTCAAAATGATTGAAACAATTGATATTATTTCCTCCAAGGATGTGATTTGTGATCCATCAAAATTGATTAAGATCAATTTAGTCCCCCACTCCCTCATTTTGGCTTGCAAATGAAAAAAAATGATGTTCATATCCCCTTCCTTTAACCAAAGACTTCTAGATTTAGGCCTCCACATTTCGTCCTCCTCCCCAATATATTTGTGAAGAATTTTAAAGGACTCCTTATCCTTTTTGAAAATATATTTTGAAACCTCTTCCCTTTCTATCCTCTAGTAGATCTCTTCCAAATTTCTCCTATGTGTTTCTAACTTCTTTCTCTTTTCCTCCTGGAAATTTTTAAACCATCCCTTTAAATCTATCTTGAGTGATTCAATCTATATTTCCCATAAAATTTGGGGAGCACTCAATCCATGTAGACCAAACCTTGTACACCCACTTTGTGAACTCCATATCTGACATCCATAATGGATTAAATCTAAAGGGGAGGGAGCCCAAATCTTTCGAGGGCCTGATCAAACTTGATGGGCCTGGAATAATAAGTTTTCAAAAAAAATTATGACGTAGTACATAGATTTGTAAGATATTAAATATTTTTTTTAGTTTATTTTATTAAAATATTAAATAAATATATTTTATTTTTGATATATATATCTGTGTGTATGTGTGATTGATAATCACAAATCAAATTTATATTTTAGACATTTCATTGTCAAAATCAATCAATATATTTATAATATATGTAAGATGGATATTGAATTATTTTCCTCCTCACACACACACATGAATTGGGTAAGTTATATTAGAAAAAATGGCTATGAGTAAGAAAATACCACTCTTGTACATGTTGTTTTCACGTTTCATATTTTTTGCACACACAAGATCAAAGTATAGAGTTTTCTAATATATACTAGCAAAATTCCCCTAATTTTCTTTTAGTATATATCATGTAAAACATATCTAAGATACTAATAAATTTAAAAAAAATGGATTAATAAAAGGAATGACGAATTTTGCAGGCTCTTCCAAGCCTATTGATTTGACATACACTAATTAGACATTATTTTCTAAGCTTATTTGTTTAGATTCTCCACCATATGCTAGATTTAAAAAGTTGTATTTTATCTTGAGAATGACCAATTTTTATTAGACTTGGACCAAGGTTTTCATAATCTCTACAATTTGTAAAATACATCACTACTCATATTCGTGAAATTTGGTAATGAGAGTAAGAGTGGATGCTCCATCTCCTTGGACAATTTCTTCATAGGTTCCACAACTCTTGGAAGTCGCGGCGATCCACAAGGGATGCTTAGTCTTATTTTTTCAAGATAAAGTGTTAACTATTTGATTAATAGCATACCCGTATAACTAAAATAAAATGCACTATAGGAGATTTGACACCATCTAAATTGAAAAATCCCCCATTTATAGATAGGTGACATTCTACTCCATAACTTGAAATTGAAAGGGGACAAAGTGCAAACATTACACACCTTATAGAAAACTCAAATATCATATTATACTTCCTATAACAAAATAAGATTATATTCATAATAGATAGGACCAATATCTTCACTAAATATATCCAATAGAGAAAAAATTGAAGTAAAATAATTGTCCACATAAGCCTAAGATTGAATTCCTAGGATTACCTATTAACCATGGTTTCCCTGAACCTATGAATGGGAACATCAGCTTTAAACCCAAAACAACTACTCTTAATAATTCAAAGTTGAGACTATAATAACCATATATATAAAGGAATAAAACTCTAATTGGGTGCTTTTGTGCATCCAAACTTAACAAAAAACTTGCATGCAAAATCAAAGTAGAATCAATCAACTTGGAATTCAGTGTTGGATCTAAAAAAATTTAGAGTAGGGTTGTTTTCTTTCATCTCATTGAAAAAAATATTAATTTTTCCATTGTCACACCTTGTTTATGGAGTACTAAACTAGGGTATTCATTACCTTTCATCCCTACTAATGAAAGTAGGTGCTTGGGTTTCATCATGTTAATTGCTCTACCTTGGTGGATGGATGGCACATGAGGGATACATGTGCTTGTGTAACTTGTCTTTAAATTCATTGAGAGTGTTTAAGGAATAGCTTGCATGGCTAATTGGCCACTAACCCAAATTTCCCCAATTTTTAAACCTATTTCCTTAGTTGTTAACAAGTTTGCTTCACTATTATGGATCCTTAGTTTTTGGAAAAAAAATATACCTTTTGAATTTTTGCAGGCTCGTTTTTCACTCAAGCCTTTTGATGATCTATTGGATTAGTTTTACACCTCCCCCCTTCACGGAAGGGGCTTTCACCCTCTATGGAAACCCTCGCCACAATTGTCCTCCACGACCATTTTCACTTTAGATTGTCAAGCAGAAAGCCAAAGTTCAACGCTGTTGCTATGTTTATTAAAGGGCAGACTAATATTTATAGAGAGGGGACAAAATCCACTAGTTCCATATGTAGATGTTGTAAGATATCATAACTATTACAACCATAAAATTATCAACACAAAATTTATGTTTATAATAATAAATAAGATGGAGGTTGCTCTGACCTTTCGATTTAAGGGTAGAAATTTTACAACCTTGGATCGATTAAAGTCAAGTCAATGTGAAACCGACAAAATTTAATGTCTGTAGTACGAAATTTAACAATACTTTAAACAAAATTAAAATATCTAATAATTGAAAATTTGCAGAAACTAAAAGAAATATATGGAAATATTTTAAAAAAATATGGTGAGGAAAAATGCGGACAAAATTGATACTTTTAAGAATCACAATATGATAGCGACCAAACCACTATATACCCACAATCACACTCTCCCTTGCATATAGAATGCATTCATCCAAATTCATGTCCCAAATATAATACTCAGTCTAGGCAAATTCAATATATTAATGCGGAAGCTTCTTTAAATCTCATGGTTATAAAAACTACACAATATAACCCTCTTCTCTATGGTTATGAAACCATACACATCAAATTTTATATGTGGAGTTCTTTCTCGTTCATGCTCTATGGTTATAAACCATAGGCATTACCTTATTTCATGAAATCAATAAATATTCAAATTGCAATTCAAATCCAAAAAGTCTTCGGCCCTCATCCCATGGGATTCAAATCATCATTCGAATCTTTGTGTTAATTTTCGAACGGATCCGATGATCTATATTCCATCGCATCTCAAAATCAATTTGTGCTCACATCCGACGGTCATCGCACAACATTACACTTCAGATTTTAACAACAGAATGGCACGCAAATTTCATGGTATTTAAATACCACTTCAAGCTATGTGTCAAACGCTGGAATGTATCGCATTCCAAAAGGTAAAACTGCCCTCGACCTCAAAATTTATGTGAAACCAGTGGTTTCATTCTCCCAAACCGCTTACGGTTCATATTCACAGTTTCGCCACCACCTTTGACTCAAGGTTTCATTAAACCTTCACTCTCTGCGTATTCAATCAAATAGGACCAGGTTCCCATCCAATTTTCAATACAGACCCCTGCATGTCTTTTCACTATGTTGGATATTCATAGTCTTCAAACCTTCTGCGCCTTTAATTCACGGT
Organism: Pinus albicaulis; assembly: GCA_034641835.2. Taxonomy (NCBI): domain Eukaryota; kingdom Viridiplantae; phylum Streptophyta; class Pinopsida; order Pinales; family Pinaceae; genus Pinus; species Pinus albicaulis. The sequence continues at coordinate 787,517,470 of CM076576.1, forward strand.
TTTATTTGTACAAATTCCCACAATGTATCATTCCATGCAATGATTTATGCAGATTCTATAACACATCAATGATATCGGTCAGGCCATGATTCCATCAAATCTTCGACCCCAATTGCCACGCTGTTGGCTTATGTCCAACGTGCCATCCCTTGACCTTGAGTTCGACCAGGATTCAATCTGAAGGAATTCCACAACAGATATGGAATTTCTGAAATATAATCTTTCCTTGCAACCTGAAATTTCTTCTCGGTTCCTCCTTAAGGGTAATAACACATGAATGCCCTGCAATCACACAGAATTGTCCCTATGACAGTACAATTCAAAAATTAAAGTTTTAGTAATTGAAATGGTTCTATCTCCATCGAACCAATGATTCAACATTCTCAATCACACAGAGTTCGAACAAGTGAATGGTCATTCTCAACCCACACAATCAAACATGCAATTAAAACATCAAATGACAGACTCTCTTTGTTCCATCAATCCCAATTATGCATAATATATACTCAAAACAAAAGCCAAAAGTATGCACTCAACTCAAAACTCTGAAATTGAGTTTTTCTCTATATATAAATAAAATTTGTATTTACATAGGAAAATTTCCTTTCAGGCCTAATTTTCAACCAGTGGCCTTCTTCGAACTTTGCCCGAAGGCTTACAATCCAAACCCTGTTCCTACTCTAACTCCTCACTCTTTTTAGATCTCCCCTCTACCTTTAAGGCTTGATAATTTATACAAATTAGGATGAACTAATTTATGTTCAATCCCTTCAATCTCTCAACAAAATCCTCAAAATCTTCAAAGTCCTAAAATCTAGATTCTATCCCTAAAATCTTAAAACTGAATCTAACTTAGGATTTACAATCAATTCCTAAATATCTCAAATCTAAACTATCTGATTTCCCTCATGTTCTCCAATCATTCGGGAACATTTACAAAATCCTCACAATACTTAATATCTTTCATTAATTAATTAAAATCACTCAAAACCATTAATATTTACATAGAAATCAAATTTCTCTTGAAAACACAAGACCCCTTATGTTTAATAAAATACGAAGTAATTTTCTGAACCTAATGCCCCTGCATTAGACTCCCAAGGTTAAAAATGATCATGATCTCCTGATCATATGCCTTTAGTCCTTGTCTTCCTGGATCCCATACTTTGTTTTGCTGTTGTCCATAAGCTACATTATTCTTCAACTGCACTTCTCCAGGTTTCCATATCTTGTTCTGCAACTTGCCTCCAGCTATGCTTTCACAATCTCTTCTTGTCTTTCCCTTGCTAATATTCCTCTGATTTCTTGTTGTTGTTTGCTTCTTTTGAGACACCTTCATCATCAATCTTCTGATGCTTTCAATCTCTCTGTCCAGTTTATCTTTTGTCTGGAAATTACTCTGCCTTTTGTTGCTATTTTCAATTTCTATTGCTACCAATACTGCTACTATTGTCTCCCCAATTGTTTCTACTGCTACCAATGTTGCTTCCCTTGCAGATGTTACTTCCCATGTTGCTCCTAACATTGATGCTGTTGCTGCAAATGTTGCCTCCCTGATTGTTGCTACCGCTGCCAATGTTGCTGCCTCCCAAACTTCCTGAATATCTCTTAAGATATATTCCTCTGCAACATTTTTCTTTTGTTCATCACCTACAAATTTACTTTTAGAAAATAAATTATCATTTAATTTTCTACCTGCAGTAACATACTCATTTATTTTTCTTTGTATACTAGTAAGTAAAATCAAATTTGACAAACTAGTATCTGCTCCTGTTTCTTTCACAGCTTTAGGCATCTTCACTTCAGTGTCTGTAATTCCTTTCTCTTGTTTAAATGTTTCCAGCAAACATTTCAGCCATTTCATTTGTACTTGTTTCACATCATTAGTATGCTGCAATTTAGTTTCAGCATATCCCTCTTCTTCCTTGACAATCTTCAGTAATTGTCCTTCACTTCCTTGATTGATTCTGGCAATCAAATCAAACTCTTCAAACTCTACAAGTTCATCTTCTATCAGAATAGAATTATGATTTTCCACCACTGTAGCAGTTCCAAAAGTCTGTCCTCCAGTCTTCTCTTGGCTATTCAGACAAGCCAACTCCTCCTTGTCACCAATAGTAACAAGTTTCTGCATATGAGACATGACTGTCTCACCTTATTTCTGCAACAGTTCCTCTTCTTTCAAGACAACTCCAAGAGATGGATTGTCTTCTGCAATACCTATGAACATAAACAAATTGTCAATTTTAAAATCACAAGACCCAATGGTCTCAAATGATGATCCAATCACCAATTCTTCTTTCTGCAGTTCTAAGTCTCTTTCAAGACTCAGTAAATCTTCACTGTCTTTCTCCTCTAACAACACATCAGTATGTTGTTCTGAGTTTCCTTACAGCTCCTTTGTCAGCACATTAGTATGTTGATTTGCATCCTCCATGAGACTGTCAGCTAGTCTCTGCTTCTTTCCATCTGTTTCATGAATGTTTCTCTACTTTGATTCACCAAAAGGAACTTCTTCATTTTGCTGAATCATTATTTTATCCTCTGTTCTCTGATTGTCATTCATGACAATTTCTCTATCTTGCTTCTTCAGCAAATTATCCTGTGCATAGATCCTCTGTTTCTCCAATTCTCTTCTCTGGAGATCTAACTTTCTATAAAATTTAATAATTTCAATTGAAATAGACTTCAGAAATTTCACTCTACCTTCCATACCTTCATTTGTCCTTGACCAATCATCAGATGGTCCTTCATCTCTTGCCTCAATATTTGGTCAATATTCTCATGAGACCCTTCAGTCTTCATGCCTTCCTGAGATCTTGCTATCTCAACATTGATCTGAACAGATTTCAGATTCAATTCTCTTTCCTTCTCTTTAACAAAATTTAAAGCTTGTTCATCTCCCTGTGATGTACCTACAAACATACACAACTCATTAGTTTTTAAACCACAAGACTTTTCAGTCTCGTATGCCTCATCAAGCATTTATCCTTGAACAAATCTGCATGTGGAATCTTCAAATTCCATCTTTGACTCAAGAACTTTGAGTTCCTCTTTCAATAAGGCAATATCCCTTTGCCTCCGCTTTATTTGCAACGGTTTCCAAATCAATCTCTTTCCCTTCAGTGGAAAGATCCATCCGCCTCTCTGGTTTTCCTGTTCTTGAAGCCATTCCTGTAGTACCTCCAGTTGTACTTTCATCACTACAATTTCTCTTTCTCTCTCCCTATCAGTTATCTTACCTCCGTGGAATTCCTTAGAACCTCTTCTCTGATCCTCCATGATCATTTTCTCCATGAGCTTATTACTCATCATGAGTTGCACTAAGCCTCTGCAATAGCAAGCTCCCCTGTTGCCACTTACCTCACCAATCCATTCACTGGACTTGGTATTTTGGCAAGTAATGGTTCACTGCCTCTGGAACCTCTTGAGCATCCTCTTCTGCTCTCTCTAGGATATCTCCTCAACTCACCTTTTCTTGAGAACACTTCTGTTGTTCTCTCTATCCAACCTTTAGCTGAATATCAGGTTCACTGCCATCACCATCAAACTTTGTTTTCACCATACCTGCAACCATAATTATGCAATCATAATTTCAAAATAAGATTTAAAATTATTTTACCTGCAAGATCCCTGCATGATCTTGTTCTCCATTCATTTCTGTAATCATGTTCACTGCAATTGTGTATCTGCTGCATATCAGATTTAAAAATCTGATCTTCCTTCATTCTCTCATAACACATATACATTCAGATTAAAAATAAAAAATATTTAATTTTCAACAGAGCCAACCTGCTTTGATACCACTTGATAGTGGCCAAACTGCTATATACCCACAATCACACTCTCTAATGCATATATAATGCATTAATCCAAATTCATGTCCCAAATATAATACTCAGTCTGGGAAAATTCAATATATTAATGCGGAAGCTTCTTTAAATCTCATGGTTATAAAAACTACACAATATAACCCTCTTCTCTATGGTTATGAAACCATACACATCAAATTTTATATGCAGAGTTCTTTCTCGTTCATGCTCTACGGTTATAAACCATAGGCATTACCTTATTTCATGAAATCAATAAATATTCAAATTGCAATTCAACTCCAAAAATTCTTCGGCCCTCATCCCATGGGATTCGAATCATCATTCGAATCTTTGCGTTAATTTCCAAACGAATCCGATGATCTATATTCCATCGCATCTCAAAATCAATTTGTGCTCACATCCGATGGTCATCACACAACTTTACACTTCGGATTTTAACAATAGAATGGCACGCGAAGTTCATGGTATTTAAATACCACTTAAAGCTACGTGTCAAACACTGGAATGTATTGCATTCCAAAAGGTAAAACTACCCTCGACCTCAAAATTTATGCGAAACCAGTGGTTTCATTCTCCCAAACCGCTTACAGTTCATACTCACAGTTTTGCCACCGCCTTTGACTCAAGGTTTCATTAAACCTTCACTCTCTGCGCATTCGATCAAATAGGACCAAGTTCCCATCCAATTTTCAATGCAGACCCCTCCATGTCTTTTCACTATGTTGGATATTCACAGTCTTCAAACCTTCTGCGCCTTTAATTCACGGTTTTATTTGTACAAATTCCCACAATGTATCATTCCATGCAATGATTTATGCAGATTCTATAATGCATCAATGATATCGGCCAGGCCATGATTCCATCAAATCTTCGACCCCAATTTCCACGTTGTTGGCTTACGTCCAATGCGCCATCCCTTGACCTTGAGTTCGACCAGGATTCAATCTGAAGGAATTCCACAACAGATATGGAATTTCCGAAATATAATCTTTTCTTGCAACCTGAAATTTCTTCTCGGTTCCTCCTTAAGGGTAATAACACATGAATGCCATGCAATCACACAGAATTGTCCCTATGATAGCACAATTTAGAAATTAAAGTTTTAGTAATTGAAATGGTTCTATCTCCATCGAACCAATGATTCAACATTCTCAATCACACAGAGTTCAAACAAGTGAATGGTCATTCTCAACACACACAATCAAACATGCAATTAAAACATCAAATGACAGACTCTCTCTGTTCCATCAATCCCAATTGTGCATAATATATACTAAAAAAAAAAGCTAAAAATATGCACTCAACTCAAAACTCTGAAATTGAGTTTTTCTCTATATATAAATAAAATCTGTATTTACATAGGAAAATTTCCTTTCAGGCCTGATTTTCAACCAGTGGCCTTCTTTGAACTTTTCCCGATGGCTTACAATCCAAACCTTGTTCCTACTCTAACTCCTCACTCTTTTTAGATCTCCCCTCTGCCTTTAAGGCTTGATAATTTATACAAATTAGGATGAACTAATTTAGGTTCAATCCCTTCAATCTCTCAACAAAATCCTCAAAATCTTCAAAGTCCTAAAATATAGATTCTATCCCTAAAATCTTGAAACTGAATCTAACTTAGGATTTATAATCAATTCCTAAATATCTCAAATCTAAACTATCTGATTTCCCTCATGTTCTCCAATCATTTGGGAACATTTACAAAATCCTCACAATACTTAATATCTTTCATTAATTAATTAAAATCACTCAAAAACATTAATATTTACATATAAATCAAATTTCTCTTGAAAACACAAGACCCCTTATGTTTAATAAAATACAAAGTAATTTTCTGAACCTAATGCCCCTGCATCACAATATAAAAAAATGGTAATTTTCCTAGTTGTTGGTCTGAGATTTATGTGTGGGGTCAGATACAAGGATATTGTTGTACTACTACTTTACATATAAATCTTATTTATCCCTCACATAAATATTCCAATATGAATTTTAAATAGTTGTTGGTGTGAGATTTATGTGTGGGGTAATGGTACAACTATATCGTTGTACTAACAATCCACACATAAATATTATTTACCCTACACATAAATCTTCCAATATGAACTATAAATATCAATAACATTCTTTTTATAGGCTATAAATAAAATATTTTAATATCCATTTTAATTTTATACCAACAAGGTAAAGTAATTGAAAGTAGTTCATGGGGCTTTGGATTGATGGTGAATGAGTGCACTACATCAAAAACATATCAAGTTGTACTATGAAGGCACTCCTTAAAATAAGTCATCAGTACAATAAACATATCAAGTTGTATTGTTAAGACACTTCTTGCAGTACAAAAAAAACAAGATTATGTATTTTTATTTAATGATATTTTTGAATTCTTTAAATTACAAACACACCATTTTTCCTTTAATTTGCATATTCATGAAATAAAACATCTCTAATTGAAAAAAATATGAGTGATGGGATCAAACATTTTATAACATTTATGATTGTACAATAGCCAACAAAAATACATTCCATTGCTTTGAGATCAAGCCTTCATCTATTTTATTTGGGAATATGTGGAAATGTCATGCTTCTAAAACATCTGAAATTTGTAACTTCTCGTTTAAACCCATAAAAAGCTTCAAAAGATGATTATACTCCAAAGGTTTTATAATAATTCGATTTTTTAGATATGTAGCAATATTAATGGCTTCATCCCAAAAACAAATAGAAAGACCTTTACCTTTTATCATTCTTTGAGCACATTAAACCAATATTTTATTCTTCCTCTCAACTATTCTTCACACTCCCCTTTAATGGAGAAATGGATTTTCTAGCATGCCTAACTTGTCTCTATAGAATTCAAACTTATCCCTTCCTAGAAATTTAGTAAATATGTCTACCACATTATGATTTGTATTGCATTAGATCAAGTCAATTTCATTTGACTATATATTTTCTCTTACAAAATGCTTTTGTGTTTCAATATGCTTTGATCTAGTAAGATATACTAGGTTGTTTTCTAGTTTGATAGAGCTTTAATTATCACATTTGATTATGGTTGGCCGATTTTTCTTTTCTCTCATGTCTTCAAAAATTCTTTTTATCTAAAGTGCTTCATGGGTAGCATTACATAAGGCCTTGTACTCAGCGTAAGTGGATGATAAAGTTACAATTGGTTTCTTCTTGGTACTCCATGATAGAATTCTTGATCCAATACTGAATGCATAATCAATGATAGACTTATTTTCTTCTAGATCTTTTGCACAATAAAAATATAAATAACTTGTCGACTCAATATTCCAATCATTACTATACTCAATATTCTCAGTCTCTTTCAAATGTCAAAGGACTCTCTTAGCTACTTTCCAATGAATGTCATCTAGCTTAGCTATGAAATGGATAAGTATGTTGAATGAATATGAAATATATGGCCTGATTGTAGTTAAGTAAGTCAAAATTCTTACCAATTGTTGATACAAAGTACCATTCACTTCCTTTGTTTCATCGTCATTATTGAGCTTAAGATTATGATCCAATGGTGTAGACATTGATTTACATCCACTCATATTGAACATTATGATTAATTCTGGTGTATATTTACTTTGTTTGATGATAATTTTACCATCATCTACCCATATCTCAAGGCTAAATAGTAATGCAATTATCCAAGGTCCTTCATCTCAAATTCCTATGAGAGATATCTTTTGATATTTTCAATTAACTTAGTGGCATTTCATATTATGATAATATTATCAACATATAAAGAAATCAGATAATATGTTGTTTTTTCATCCTTCTTGATATACTAATTTGGATCTCTTTTAGTTTTAATAAAACCTTGTTGAAATAATAAGGCATCAATCTTCACATACTAAGAACTAGACGTTACTTTAAGTCCATATAATGCTCTCTTTAATCCGCAAACAAGATGTTTTCGTCCCTTCTTTACAATGCTTCTTGCTAAACAATATAAACTTCTTTCTTTAGTTCTCCATTCAGAAATGTAGAATTAACATCTAATTGATGTAACTCTTACTTGTGCTTAATAGCCAATGTGATAAGCATGCTTATGGTGTTCATTTGAGTTGCAGGTGCAAAGGTATTTTCATAGTCCATTCCTTCCTTTTATGAATATCCTTTTTCTTCCAATCTAACTTTATACTTACCAATACTTTCATCAACATTATACTCAATTTTGTACAACCACTTTGAACCTAGGGATTTTATTCAAAGGAAATTATTTCAATTCCCATGTTTCATTTTCCATAATAGAATCATATTATTCCTTCACAATGCCCATCCATTATTTATGATCCTTAGCTTGTTAAAAATTTAAAGTTTCCATGACTTGAGTCATTTGAATGTAGTCCTTATACCTTACAGGTGTCTAAATTTATCATGTTGACCTTCTTGGTGCTAAATTTCTTTAGGGAGTTCCTTCATCTCTCCTTCTGCTTTGTGGGGTATCTTCATCTCTTCTTGGTGTATTGCAAGTACTTAAGGTGTACATGTTATTTTAAGCTTCAGATCGCACATGTTTAATAATTTCTTTTTTTTTTTTACATTTTCATCATTTTATTCAATTATATGTCATACATCATGGCAATACTCTTTCTCCTTTCATTTTCACATTCATAAAATAAAACATCTCTAATTACAAACACTTTATATTGAGTGATCGGATCAAACAATTTATACGTTTTATGATATATATAATAACCTACAAAAATACATTTGATTGTTTTGGCATCAAACATTCTTCTATTTTCTTTGGGAATATGTGAAAATGGTGTTCTTTTAGAAATCTTAGAATATCTAACTTTTGGTTTAAAGCCATAAAAAGCTTCAACATGTGTTTTATTCTCTAAATATTCGGTAGGATTTCTATTATTGAGATATACAATAGTATTAATGAATTCAACCCAAAAACCATTCAAAAGACATTTACCTTTTATCTGCTTCGAGAAAATTCTATTAGGGGAATTTTGAGGTCTAAAATGGGCCTCCTGAGGAAAATGTTAAAATAATAGTTAAAATAATAAAGTATTATGATTTTTTAAAGAAAAAGAAAGAAAAATACCTTTTTTTATTGTATTTTTTTCTTAGCCCCTTATAGGTTTACTCAAATTTCAAGTGTATACACCCATTGGATGCAGAATTAAATCCCACATCCAATAAGTACCCACTATGCAAACTTTTGACTAGACCCATATTGAAAAAAATGAAAATGCATGAAAAATGTTTGTTGATGTACTCGTTGGATGTGGAATTTAATTCCACATCCAATGAGTGTCTATACTTGAAATTTGAGTAAACCTATAAGAAGATAAGCCAAATATACAATTTTAAAAAGTATTTTTATTATTTTCCCTCCAAAATATATATTCCCGGGGATGACATCATCATCCTGAATCATGTTTGTTCTTGTAAATTTAATTATTCTAGTACATTGTTTTATTTTGAGGCCCATTTTTTTACCTAAAAATTCCCCTATGACAAGGAGAAAAGTGTGTCAGACCTTGTCAAAGGCATTGGCCATGTTTATTTTGATGGTCATTCCCTTGTCACCTCAATTCTTTCTTCAATGGATGAACTCTTGGACCAAAATAACATTGTCCAACAAACCCACCTTGATTTTTCAAGATCATGCCTAGTAGTAATGACTTGATTCTAGAGGCTATAACTTTGGAAAGAATTCTATAGGGCATATTACATAAAGATATTAAACTAAAGAGGGAGAAGGAGGAAGGGATTACTTCTTTATGAATGAGTTCCAAGGAGGTGTTTATATTCCCACCCATTTTTCTGAAGTTATTTCTCTAATCAACCATTCTATAAATTCCATATTTGATGACATACCAACATCTTTGATAAAATTCCCCCATGAATTTATTCAATCTATGAGCCTTGTCTAGTTCAAAGGACCACACTACTTTTTTGACCTCTTCCTTATATTTGGGCCTCATAAATGCTGCATTTGTCTCTTCCCTGATTCTATTATGAATATGCCTTAGGATACTTACAGCTTTGACAATCTCATAGCAGTACTTGTCAAGGTGGAGGTCACCGTCTCTCTAGTTTGCTTGTGTAATTCCATTTGGTCAATCGAATGGATGTCCTTGGCATTAAATTCGAATGGTTCTTTCTTGTAATCTCCTGCTCCTTGGGGTCGTGAGACCAAGGCTTCTAGAAATTCCATCTACATCCTTCCCTTCCCAGTGTCAAAATCATATAGTAGCCTGCTTTGTGAACTTGGGGTCTGCTTCCAGAATTGATTGTATGTGTTAGTCTTCAACACCTCATTTCTAAATTTTATTTCCTTGAATGTGTCATAAAATGATTTTTCTTGGCCTTCTATGGCAAGTCTAGAAGTAGATGTCTGCAAGGCTTGCTGTTGCAGAGAAATTGTAGTTTTAGATGTAGGGGAGGCCATTCTTTGACCACCCACTGGAGATGGCCCAGGGGTGTCTGCAATATGAACTATTTTTTTTCCCTGATTTTCCTCCTTGATAAATATCCATATGAACTTAGGCCCTCTTCCTATATATTAGTTTGAATTATTTACTAGAGGTATCAGTCACCGAAGGTGACTGATCCTCTCTTGGCCTTTTGCTCCCTGACTCTTTTTCTTGCTCTTTCCCTTTGTCTTCTTTTCCTTCTGCATTCTTCCTTTCTTGTGGCGTTGGGGTCTGGACGTCTAGAGTGGAGAACACTTGTTCTTCCTCTTATTGGAGGGTGTTAGGCCCCCATTCTGTTTGATTGGCATACTGCTCAATTGAAAGTCTTGTGTGTGAACATAGGGTGTAGATCTTTTTTCCACCCTTTTCCCGGAGATAATCCCTGTAGGGTCATAAGACCAAGTGAAACTGTGGCTGAAACCCATCTCTTTTAGTAGCTTTTCTGCCTCCTCTCTTGTTGCTCTACAGTTACAGATGAAAGGCCCAATTTGTATCTTGACCTTGAACCGCGCCTTCTTCTTTGTAGAAACAAATTGGAGCTCATCTGCATGTATCATTTTCCTTATGTATTATAGTGCAAAGACCCTCATGGAGAGGAACTTTGGAAATTTGTAAGAGGCTAGCTCATTTCCATATACTCAAATCTCTGTGTAATTTTGGTATAAATACCAATCTACTATCTTCACTTGCTCTATTAGATGCATGGTTTTCCCGATTTCTTCATTTATCCTGGGCTCTACTACATTGTTGAGTGTGATGATGGTTGGGTGCACAAACAAATCCACAAAATCCTTGTATGTATAAGCCTTCTGATATTTTAATAGTAGGGTGGTCCAAAAAATGACAGATTGAGGCTCATCATCTTCATTTACCTTGGTGATCTGAAATTGAAACCTTCTGGACTGGAAATGGACAAACATATATACCAACACAAAGGAATATTTGAAACCTCCTCTGTATCAAACTTTAAAAATTGTTCATGGATGGCTCTGCAAGAAACTAAGCATAGTTGAACATGACTATGGGTTTAGCATCTAGGGAAAGAGTGGAAAAAAAACCTATCACAGCTTCATCTACCCACTGATCAGTGTGTTAACCCAATAAATAAGATAAACCAGACATATTGTGCTTGGTCCTATCAGAATAGATAGATGAGGGATAAGGAGGGTTATTTGTGGGCATTGGGGTATTAGGAACCATGGAAACTTGAAAATTTTTGGCTCTACTGGTAGTGTCAAGCTTTTGATAACGTTCTTTGAGGGCTTCATACAAGAAAGGGACTGCTTGTTCAAGAGTGGGGGCCTACAACATCTGCTGGATGGATTAGGCATTGATGGCGAATATGATTTCTCCTGTTGCGGTGACTAAGGTTATCTGGTTAATGTCATAACAGATTTGGCACTTCCTGATGAAATCTGGGCAACTATGGGTCTTTGGAAAGATACAAAGAGGTAACTGGGTCTCCCATAGGATAATGTCATCGGCTCCTTCGAAAAATATGTCCTCAAGCCAGCAATAGAAATCGAAATAATTGGAGTCTGACTCTGTCTCATGGATTTTATAGTCTTTGTATGCTAGGGCCAAGTGATCCAGGTACACTTTTGGGTAGACCATAGGATTAAAAGGCTATTGATCTAGCTTTGGAGGCATCTCTTCAATGATTCTTATTTCACAATCTGCAATGGAAAATGGGATGACAGAGGGGGAACCAAGAAAGGGAAATGGTTATGGATCAACACTGGGAAGGGATATGACGGAATGGGATAGTGAATGAGATTGAACAGTCTAAAGGAGCCCTCTAATCTGGTTCGCATAGTGATGAAAACTTCTTCTTTGATGAATAGATGGCTCTTCGCTAATGGTTTGCACAGTTTTCACTTTCTCTAATAATACCTGCAAATTTTAACACTTGTAGAAATTTGATAACACCCAACCGAGTAACTCTTCAATTATGCCGACATTTAGCTTTAAAACATTGATTTGGTGGTGTGGAGGTGGCGCGGGTCCATTGGATAATAGCCTGACCCTTTATGGCGCAACGACTTCTTGACGGGAGGGGATGTGATTGAGTGAAGCGAACAGGAAAGAGAAAATGTGGCGCGAACGGTATAGGCAACGGTAAAAATGAGCAATGATTTGATGGATGGCACAAAGGGTTTTTAGGAGGGGGAGAGAGCGGTAAAAGATATTAGAGAGGGGGGTGCAAAATAGCCATGGGCGCAACACATAGCTGAAAAGGCAGTATGGGATACCTCCCATTTCAGACCCCCCCTTTGTTAAAATTCGACAGATGTGGGGAGGCCGAAAGGCGTTGTAGGCCATACGATATGTTGAGATAAGTGGAGATGGCAAGGAGTTGCGGGAGGTTTTAGCACAAATTAGACGTGTCAAAAAGGTGGGGCCCTAATTTATATCTCAATCGTAGGTCGGGAGTTTTACTTTGTAAGCAATGAAGGTTGACAGTGAAGTCTTGCGATATACGAAGTGTGGTGAATGGAGGTGACGTGGAAAGGAACAGGTCGGTCCGCCTGCAGAACACAGATTTTGTTATGCGCCATGGAATGTAAATCTTAGACTCTGTGATTTTCGATATGTGGGGATGATGTGGCAAGGAACAGGTAGGTCTACCCGCAGCCCACGGATCGCAGAATTTGTTACATTAGGGGAATTTTTAAGTCTAAAATGGGCCTCCTAAGGAAATAATAAAATAATAGCTAAACCAATAAAATAATATTTATGAATTTGCAATTCACTTTTTGCACCAAAATCCATGTAACCATGGTTAAATTCAATTCAAAAGTTGTACCAAAATAAAATGAATAAAAAAAATTGTATTGATGTGACTATAAATAAAAATGAGTTTTTTAAGAAAGAGTCATTATCATCGTACAACTAATGCATTTATCCTTTGTACTTAAATAACTTAAAATAAAATATAAATATAAATTCTTAAATTCTTAATTATAGAATATACTACTAATTAAAATTTATATTATTTAAATTATATGATAGCATGTAATTAATATACTATATAAAAATAATATAATATAATATAATATTTATTGAAAAGTGTGTTAATACATGAATATTGTGTAGGGATATGCATTGTTTCTTTCAAAAAATATGAATTGATAATAATAATATTTTATTCAAAAAGTGTGAATGACATTTATTATGAGTACTTTATGAATTTAAAAGTACTTAGAGCACTACCATGGTTAACCATGAGTTTTTATCCACCATTGAGAATGTGACAAGTAAGTACCTTTAACTCAAGCAATGCCACCTCAACCATTAGGGATTATATCATCCCCTAAAATGTGATTGGTTCTCATTAAGTGAATTTTGATTGTCCATTTTCCTTAGGAGACCCATTTTAGACCTCAAAATTCCCCTAATGTGTGCAGCGGGAGGTAAACTTTAAACTTTGTGATCTGCGATATGGGCTCGGGCCCAACCTGCTTTGCAAATCACACTTCAGAGCTTTTAACATGATCCCTTTGCACCTATCCTCTGGAACTTGTGATGTGCACTATGTGATGGTTATATCGCAAGTTAAAACTTTTAACTTGCAGGTGCTTAAAAGGTAGGTTTAAAAATGTGCGAAGTGCAAAATGCGACGCGCTAAACGATCAAAAGTGCGAAATGGAAAAAGGTAAGGAAAATGCGGAATATGAAGGTTTTCATGTGGATTTGGTAATGTATCAAGGTCGAATAAGTCCCACCAAATCACATCAGTGGAGTTTTATGCTTCGACGATGAGTTAAGAAGGAATAGGTTAAAACTTGCAGGGTAGAAAAGGAGTATATGGAGTCGGGACCTAGGGGTAAAATTATATCAGAAGGTCCCAAATTTTTATAAACATACCCATTTTGGACCTTTAGAGTACAAATTTCTTGCTTTCACTTTGATTTCTTCCTCTGTTATCATAGGAAAACACTCAAACAACTTTTTAGACTGCTTATTTACAAAGTGACCCTTACATTGTTTCCCTTTCATTTTCTGACAGATCTACCTACCCAATCTACAACTCTAACCATTTTTATTCTTTGTAGGGTGCATTTAGACTTGCAGACCCTGAAAACATTTTTCTTTTGCATTTCTAACCTGTCACCTATCCCTTATTTCTCCTATTGGTGCAGATTAAGCAGTTGAACCCATGCCATTTTCTACCTACCTACTAATAAGCCAAGATTAAAAAGTTTGGAAAATCCTCATTCTCTAACCTATCATTAGAAATTTAAAATTGTACAATCATGCTTAAGCTGTATGATTGAACAAACCTTTCTAAAAAGCAATGGCATTTTGATTTGCATCACTTTTAGATTTTTTTTTTTTTTGGTGGGGCTTTCTTTTTTCCTTTTTTAAATGCCCTCTTTTCTTCTTCTTTTGTTTCTTTTTAACTTTATTTGGAAAATACTTTTGAATATTTAAATCTATGTACAATATGAAAAATTTGCAAAGAGGAAATACACAGTCACCTTGTGACACTGTAAATTACAGGACTCTAACAGATAGTAGGATATCAGACCTAATCTTAGAGTCTCAATCCTATCCTTATCACAACAAAAAACTAAGTCTAGCTTTCTCCATTAATTCTAACACTCCCCCTTAATGGAGAAAGGGTACTGAAAGTATAAATATGACTGCTGGTCTAGTCTCAGCTAGGCTTACAGTAGTACATAAAAAACTTGGTAACAAAGTTTTAATTTTAGTCTTCTTGCTTGAGAGTCCATGCTTGTTCATTCCTAAGAGAGGCTTCATATTTAATTTTCTTGCCATGAGGTAGTGATAGATCTTCACCTCATTTTTATGTTTTCTTCCCCAAAGACGGAATACTTGAACTCTTATCCTCCTCGATCTTGATTGTAGGTTGTCATTCTTTATATCTTGATTATTGGTAATTTATAATACTTTAGAGGGTTTCAAGTTTGGTAGGAGAGTTTTTCTTCTCCCTACTTTTGGTATCAAACATATGAACATCATCCATGTTGTTGTCAACATTCATTGGTGCAGCTTCTATGTTGACTTCATAAAACATGGCGTTTCAAGCTGTTGTCGCTCCTAAAAACAACCTAGAGTTGTGATAGACCAGTGCCTAGGACATCTTATATAGCAAGGAGCATATGGTATAACAGAGGGAGTTATCAATAACAAGCTCTCATGCTATCTCTTGTAAAACAAGTAAAATTCATCTAAATGGGACCAAGACCTTCAGAAACTGACACAGAAATAAGGATGTTACAAAGGCAACATGCAAAACTGCAATATAAAAGCAACAGACAATTCAGAGACAACTTACTGTAAAGAGGGCCAATTCATAAATACCTCACAGAAATAAGTTATCAAAAGGTGTATGTAGTGAATGAAATATTAAGGAGATATTAGTTAACATTGAGCTGATATCTAGATACGCAATACCACCATGCATGGGCTTACAAATCTAAGAATCCATACATGACAATAGCGTTTTAAAAACCCCCTCCCAAAGAAACTAATATAGTACAAATACGGTTTGGATGAATAGTGGAACATAATATCATGCATGAGCCATATTTAAAGCGCTTGACTAATCCAAGCATGGGTATCAACTAGGATCAATCTATACCAAAAATCAGTGAGCCACTCACATTCCAAAACATGATACAAGAAAGATGGATGAAACGAAATGATATATTTAAATAACACATAAGAGAAAGTTACAGACTGTGAAATACCAAAGACCAGAATCCTCTTTAACAGATGGAACTCCTCCTCACTGAGACCCTATGGGCTCTGAGCCTTCATGCAATAATTTTACAAAATGTATACAAAAAGCCTTTCACTACATAATTTTCTGATAAAATGTAGAACCCTAAATCATCTGTTCTTTGAGAGCTTTATAGGAGAACAAGAAAGCTCGAAAAAGGGAGTAGGTGATGAACATTTAATTGTCTCATTAAAACAGAATGGCGGAGACGTGCACGCCCATACTGCTCGATGACTTTGTAATGTTGTTTGTACTCTGTGGCTTGCTAACTGAAATAAATGCACTAGGTATAAATCTCTCCAGGAACACGGCAAAGCAGTAAAATCACATAAACATTCCGTCCTTTCCTGAAAGAAAATGGTGTTGAAAAGAAAGTCTTGAGGTATTTTATCTGTGAATGGTACCCTCCGCCTTCGAAACCCTGGACTACGGCTGAACATCTTCAATGCTGAATGTTGAATTCCTCGATCATTTGCTGATATTTTTCTGCTGCTCCATTAATGTTTTCATCTGCTCAATCTGCGCCTTGAATGTCCCTGGGAGGTTTGACAGAGTTTAAATCTGTTCTTTTAATGGAGGTCATGTCGGCATACCTTCTAAGGCCTTTCTCCATAATTACAATCTTTTAAAAATCGTCCTTTGATGTGCTATGCTACTGAAATCAAGACTGTAAATCACAACAGTATTTCATTGCTGAAACCCTGTAAAACCCGCAAACTTGTTAAGAAAAACCATGCGTGAAGATGGAGATGATCTACCCAGGTGGGGACTGAAGTTTGTGTGGTAAGGGCATGATGAAATGGTGGAAAAATGAGAGGTGACGATGAAAAATGCGGTGGAACTTGTTATCACTCAAGTTTTCCTAGAAGTTGTGTAAGAGGAAAGTATACCCGAGGTAACCACAAACCAACCTTCGGATGCAGAATCTAGCCAATCTGCATCCAGAGAGGGCTCTCTCTTTATGATTTATCTTTGTTCTTAGAAGGTTTTAGGCTAGTTATAGATCCAAGAGTTTGTTTGAAAAATGGTGGAATCCACAAACTAAGGGCAAGATTGAAAGTTTTCAGTCCATTGGGCTATGGAGTCAAAGGATGGCTTTACTGGATTTCTATTCTACACACAAGATGGCTTTACAGGGCAAGATAGCTAGACAGAGAACAATCCTTAATTAAAATTTAGAGTGGATGGGATGATTTTGAAGGGATGAAAGGCAGCTAAGAATATTTCACCATGTTCAAAAGAAAGAAATGAGATGACTACAAACAAAAAGCAATGAAGAATTCTTTATTATAGTAATCAACAATGTTTAAATTAGCAAAGCAAGAGCATTTAAGAATTCATGCTTATAACCAATTTAGAGGAAAACATTAAGAACAATCACATCTGAAATCAGAGTACAATTAAGTAAATTCTGATTTAATCCTTTATGTAAATTATTCAGAAATGGACATAATGATATTATAAACTAATATAAAACTTCAGACAAAGGGTAGAAAGACTTATTGAACTGTAGTCCAACACATGAATCCTGCAACAAGTCCAGTGCTTTAAATCATCATCCAGTAAGCCACGAATAAATTTCTCCAAAATGCTTTTATTCCGAAAATCTCAATGTTACAACAGAGTAATAGAATCCACCCTCAATACTCTCTTTGAGGGTTTATTTATACACAAAATAATTGAAAATATCTCACACTATCCTAGCCCATAATTTGGGGTGACTAAGGAGTAATTTACAAGTAAACATGAGACAAATGGTCTCGTAGATAGAATAATAAGTAACTGCTGATGTGCTGTTTCCTTTCTTTATGGATGTGCTGGAGGCAAGTGCTGAAAAAGAGCTTGTTGCTGTCTTCTGGAGTAATTTCTTTGCTTGTTTGATACTCTTTGTCTTTACGGATACTCTTTAACCTGTGTAACTGATACTCTTTCATCTGTACTCATTTTTACCATTTACCTGATAGTAAAGATAAATCCTCATCCTGAAAATAACTTTTATAGAATTTCTAATAAGTCTCTCCACCATGAATCATCTGGTATCATAGTCCTTTTGAGTTTTCTCAAAGTCTCATCTGCTTCTGTGAGTTTGTAAAAGGTGGGCTCATTAGGAAATAGATACTTTATCTCATGTTCCAAATGAAATAAATTCCTCACTCTATCATAGATATTTCTCCCTGTTGGTAATGTTGATTGTGGTAAACTAGGAGAACAAGCAGCTGTATTTTGAGCATGAGCATTTATTTTCTTTACATAGGTTTCCAAGTCCATTATTTGATCCTCTGAGAGCATAGGACTTGGTAACCCATTGTCCAACAAAGCTTGAAATTTCTCTCTAAAAATATTGATATCAATCAAAATATCTAAGCACTTCCTTTCTAAATTCTGCATGAAAGTTCTTTTGATGAAAACTCTCTTTATTTCCAAAACTGTGCCGGTCCTGTCCTCAATCCCTAAAACTGCAAGCTGTTGCTTTGTCCGGGTGTTCAAAAATTGAATAAGCTGATTGGCCTGCTCAGGCCTGCCTCTTAATTCATTTCTGGTTCTGTTTATTTCTTCTTGAGCTATTTTAACTAAATCATTTTGTTCAAAAATTGCTTGAACAGAGGGCCAAATACCCTTTATTAACTCAATGATATTACCCCAAAGAATTTCATTTATTTCCTTTAAAGGCTTTTCCAATGAAAGATCTTTTTCCAAAGCCTGAACCAATTTTTCTAACCTTTTTATTTCCCTGGTGTTATCAACAACTGTCTTCTTAGATGTATCATATTTCTCCTCCAATTTTACTAATTGCAATTTTGTGGTTTGAAGTTCTGTGACCCTTAGTTGTAAACTTTCCATTTGTTTTATTAATTCATCAGAACTCAAACCAGAAGTGTTTACCTGAGATGGCTGTGTTTGCTGACCTGTTGTTGAAGTACCTCTGGTTGTAGCAGCTTCTGTGGCAGATGCCTGCTTGATAGCTTCCTTTTCCTGTAAGGCTTGTTCCAATTCCTTCTCAGTTTCACTTAGTTGCTCAGTCACTTTTAAGAGCAACTCCATTACCTCCTCCTGTGAATTCCCCTTCAGAACTTCTTGGGTCTGGGGATGTCTTGAAGCTGGCAATTTTAGCTGCTTTCTCAGTGCAGTTATGTCATCATCTTTCTTCTTGATTAATGCCTCAATGCTTTTAATATCTTTGGGGTTGTGCCCCAAACCAATGATTATGTCTTCTAAAGACTTTATTCTGTTATCTTTGGCCTGTGAAGAGGCCCTCTCAATTTGAAATTGTGCAGTTGTGTTATTCAAAGAATCTTGCAGTGTTAGAGCTGCCATGGCTTTATTGGTAAGAGTGGAATACACCATTTCCCCAGTTTGTCTGTGCAGTTCTATCTGGTCCAAAGGATGAATGTCCTTTGCCAGGACCTCAAAATTTGTTCTAATGTAATCATCTGCTGATATGGGCTTTGGCACTTTTGACTTGAAGTGGCTCATCAACATTTTGCCTTGTGAAATGTCAAATGCTGACATTAATCTCTCCTGGTTATGTGGAGCCATCTTCACATATTGGTCATATACTTTCATCCTTAATGGATCATTCTTTGCTTTTATGTTGATGAAAGTTCTTTTAATATCCCCTGTATCTGTTTTAGGTGGCTTGAAAGAGGATACTTCTGTACTCAATTGCTTTTGTAAGGCTTTTCTTTTCTGGCCTGTATTTGTTTCACTAACTGTGCCAGTTAGTTGACTGTCTTCCCTTCCATCATCAAACACTTCATCTATGATTTCCACATCTGGAAGTTGATCTGATTTATGTTTTTTGGCTTGGTGTATTCCTGAGGACTCTTTAGGAGGTGTGGTATCTGGAACTTGCCTTTTCTTTCCTATCTCCATATTGGATGGAGTTTGTAATTCTGAAACTTCAGGCTGCTTTACTGGAGTGGGAGAAACTTGGGTTTGTTCAGGTGCTTTGGAAGTTTGTGGTTTCTCTGCCATGACCAAAGTTTCAATGACCTGAATTTTAGGTTCCTTTCCCTTGCCTTTTGGTTCTGCTGCCACTGGTGGACTGCCTTCCTGCAATCTCTGCTGTGGATTTGCTGCTGAAGATGTGCCAATGTGAGATACCTGCACTTGACCATAAGATTCTAGGTCATATTTCTTTTGAAGATCTTTCATAATTTTATTCATTTTTTCTTCTGCACTTTCTTCTTCAACAAGTGTTTTTTCCACCCATTCATCTTGGTTAGCATATTTCTCTATATCAGGAATCTTGTGGTGGATATAAGGGGAAGATTTGTTCTTTAATCTTTTTTCACAGATGAAACCAAATGGGTCATAAGGAACCCAACGAAAAATTCTTTGAAATTTGCAGCGGTTTTGTAATATATCCTCTGCTTCTCGCTCAGCCTCTCTAGAGTTGCAGATGTAGGGACCTAATTGACTTTTAATCCGGAGTTGAGCTTTCTTTTTCACACTACAAAAATGGATCACATCTGAATTATTCATTTGCCTAAAATATTCCAAGGCAAACAGTCTCATGGGTACATACTTTGGTAACTTGAATGGATGTAATTCACATCCATAGATTCCGATGACTGTATGGTTTTGATACAAATACCAATCCCCAACTTTATAGGTCCTTGAAAGTTGCAAGGTCTTCCTTATTTCATTACTGAGTCTTGGGGGAGGAATCCCTGTCAACAATGTAGTTGCAGGATATACAAAAAGATCTATAAACTCAGAATAGGAATAGGGAGACTCATAAGAATGAATTATGGGAGACCAAAATATAACTGACCTTGGGTTTCCCTTGGCATCAAGTTTTTGAATAGGGAAAGGGAACTTTTCTGACTGATAGTAGATAATGAGATGATAGATGACCGAGGAATATTTAAAAACTTTTTCATCATCTAGCCTCATGAACTGATCATGGATCTTGTTGGCTATGAAGGAGGCAAAGTCATATTTAATCTCAGGAGGTTGCCCAGGAGTAAAAATGGATAGCAAAACCAAGGTTATCTCATCAACATATTCGCTGGTGTTGAAGCCCAAGACAAAAGATATCATATTGAGGATGAGTCTTCCCAATTGATTGAAATAATAAAAACCATAGGGAGGAGGTCCCTTAGGTTGGTGTTCAGGCAACGTGAAATTATGGCAAATGGACTCTAATTTCTCTGGGGTCAATTTATTAGACTTCTCAATCAAATCTTCCATGGACAGAGGTGCCAATTCTTGGTCAGGTTCAAAGTGTAGCATTTCATTGATGGCCTGGGGAGTAATGGGGAATAGAACATTTTGGTCAGGGGAAATTACAGCTCTCTGAGTGGGATCATAGCTGGAATGGAAATAGTGGATAATTTCTGGGAAATTAATGACTGAGGGGAGGAGATATCTTGGGAGATTGGATTCCCACAGTCCAATGACATCTTGCCCCTTTGAATAATCGTCTCTGCAGCGACAAAAACTCAGAAGGGGGCTTTCATCAAAATGCAAGTCTTTAATCTGAAAATCTCTATCCACTAAGGGTAAATACTCTAATTCTCTGTGAGGGGCATTTAGTGGGGTCACATTCAGGGCTGCTGGGGCTTCCATTTTGGTTCTTGTCGATTCAAAACAGAAGGTCCCGGGTTTTCTTCACAGGCCAGGCACGTTTTCGATTTTTATGAGGAAATTGGCACAATTGCCAGTTCTGGGGAACAATTCACAGTTTTAAATCTCAGAGAGTAATCTCAGTGATAAGATTTAATTACCAATTCAGTGGAAAACAGGGAAAACAGACTTTCTATTAAAGTTCGGGGCGCTGTAAGATAAATACCTGTTCTTGGAGAAAAACTGTCTTTTAACAGGTATCAGGCGATGGCAGGAGGGTACTCGTACACAGGTGCCGTGGAATCTTGGAGCGAAATCGAATGGAACAGTGGATTTTAGTGGAAATTCGAAAATCGTAGCAGAAGGCGCCGTCGTTTTCAATAACGAAAATAACGGAAAAAACATGAAAATTGGCTTTATTTACAAGTTAAAAGGGTTTTTTATTTTTTCGAGGAGTGACGTCATCAATGTACGGGCTGACGTGTGGAGAGTTGAGCGGTAAGCAGTAAGCGGTAAGCGGTAATCCCCGCACCGCTTATGGACGAAGGTGGTATTAGTCGGGAGGGCAGCGATTCCACAAAGTAATTGACACGTGGACGGTGAACTGTTTCAATACCACCAATCCCCCGCTGGTTAAAGTTCTTACAAAGGATGGGTAGCGGGATTGACATGGAGCGTTGATCTGCGGAGGAGCGATCTGACGGTTGAAGAAACAGAAAGATAATGGGATAGTTATTGCGCGGGCCCGACGGGGTTTTAAATGCCATTAACTTTATTAATCTCCCCGGGGGGCGTCTGATAGGCGGAGGAGTATGGTTATTAATTAATTCAGATAATTAATTAATCCCTCAATGATAAAGGAAATAGGGGTCGCGGTGGGGTTAAAACGTCGGGTGAAATGCCGGGTGGATGAGCCACGTTGGCGCGGGATTTTCCAAAGTTTGGTTTTGAAAATAAAACTTCAGGTTTTATTTATATTTTTGGGTTTAAACATATATATCGTATGTTTAAAGTTTATTTTTCATATATATGTTTTTATTTTATTATATGGTAAATTAACAAATGTAATTAACTTACCATAGGGGTGGGTTTATGGTATAATGATAAATTTAACCAAAGGGCGTATAGTGGGTTTTTATGTTAATGCACGGGGAAATAATTACTTTGGTTAAACTTTATAATAGAGGGGTTTTTGGGGTATTTATAAAAAAGGAGTTATATACTTAAGATAGGGCATTTCACTAGGGATTTAGTAAATAGAGTTAAACATTAATATGACAAAGGGACAAGGGAACTCAAAACACTTTGCACATCTAAGAAAGTGATAATTTTTGAAGTAAATTGCAATATCTCATCTTCAACACTTAAACTTAGAATAGTAAGTTATTTTGAGGGATTTTTATGGAATTTTGCATGATTTTCCTAAGCAAAATGAGATTTTACTTAGGAAAAGGTTAAAGATGAATGATTATAATAATGAATTATCTCAAGTACTTAGGTCTTTTTGATCATTAGGCCGAGGGTCCGGTCCCTCCAAAATTCAAGGAAATGCCTTGAGCCCCTTTGATCTCCAAATACCTTAGTACTTTGGGGGAAATTAGTAAAACTTTTAAGGGGAAAGTGATGAGGGAAGTTAATGATTTTGACTTTGCTTGCTGTGATTTTCCAGTGTATTTCCTGCTTCAGTATTTGTGATGAAATTAAAGGATCAAAAACATTTAGCAGCATCATTCATCAGATAAAACTTTGCAACACCATCTACCTACCCTATCTACTACTACCATTTTCTCTTCTTTATTAGGGTGCATTTAGACTTGCAAACCCTTTTCAATCTTTTCTTTTTACAAGGAAAATCTATCTAATTCTACCCTTATTACATCCAAGGGCTCAGATTAAACTGTTGAGCACCTCTTATTAACTCTACCTATCTACTTATCTGCCAAGATTAAACTGTTTGGCTAGATATTTATTCTCTAATCTATAACATGAAATTGAAATATGACTAAGCCAAGTTTAAACAGTTTGACTTATTCATAAATTGTGGCAAAAGTTTGACAAGCCGCACACAATTGATTTATTACAAAAATGAAATAGCAGTGGCATTTGGATTTGCACACTTTCCTTGGTCTATTTTTACTTGGGGTTCATTTCTTTCACTTTTTTGACCATTTTATTCTTTTTACCCTTTGATATTTCTTTTAGGGTATACCCTCTTTACATTTTTTAAATTATTTGATTTTTTGGTTTTTCAAAGAATATGGAACACCTTTGCTCAAGAAAGAAGGTTTGAACATATTCCATAGTTTAATCAAGATAATCATGAAAAATGAAACCTATTGGTATAGAGCTCACGTAACTATGGCTGATTTAATTTTATGGAGGTTTTTAATGTAAAACAAATGAAGATTTGACTTATGACTGGAATATATATGGGAGGAGGAAACATGTGGCACACACGTGGAATGAGTGACGTGGAGGAAGACCGAGTCAATGGCGGAGCGTGCAAATGATCTGGACCATTCGATCTCAAGACGAGATCAACGGCTAAAACTGTTTTGCAGGGCGATGGACTGTAGGCCAGGGGCACTGTACACTTGGATTAACACCCGTGCATCTCCGTAGTGCGATGACCATTGGATGGAGACCCCCAGATCAGACGGCTATAATGCATATCGCTCCGTATCTTTTGCCGAACAATAACATGCGATGGAGAGCGGTTTTTGAGCCGTACGCTAAGACACGCGGCATACGATGTATGGAATTTCTCCCACAAAGAAAATACCACCTACCGTCCAAGAGCGGTGCGATAGAAACTGGGCAGGTTTGGAACAAGCGCTGTTGTGGGGACCACAAGGACGGATGGGTTCCTAGTCGTAGATCTGTAGGTTGATCGGACGACGATCGGGCGATCTGAACAATGAACGGAATGGGCCACGGGTGCGATGAAGTCCTGCGAACGCCGTTAGATCTTTTCAAATCGACGGTTATACACACGCCTGATATGTATATGTGTATGATGAGCACCTCCGGGTTTAGCGCCTGGTCTGGCACTCAGGTTACATGGAGAAAAGGACTGAGGGATTAGGGCTGAAAGGTGCCAAACCTTATATATTTTTGAATGTGGGTTTTGGCCATTTTTAATGCGATTTTTAGGCTAGGCAAAGGTAGTGATAGGCAGAAAACGAATTTCTCAAGGAAAAAGAGGGGGTTTGAAAGGTTTAAGCCAGAATGTTTATCAAAATTTCAATAGGATGCTGATATGATCAACATTGGCTCCACCTGAGGACGACACGTTCATCCCTGAGCGTGTCGAGAACTTCGCAACCCCTCTGATAATATTCTGCGCAAACTCTGCTCTTCAACACTTCTACCTTTCCTTTTCATAATTCATCACGATACCCACGTTATTTCAAACAAGGGTGAAAACAAAATAATATACAGTATAATACATCAGGCTATCTCTGCCTGAATTAGAACTAGAAGTAGGGTTTAAGAAACTGATCATTTACAGGGGCATCAAGCAAGTAACCCTGCAAATTTTCCAACTTGAAAGTTTTGTTACCTCCCTGTTCCACAATCTTGAAAGGACCGAACCAAAGTGGATCGAATTTACCATGTTTTCCTTTTTCAGCCCTCCGGATGTCCCATCTGAGCACCAGATCACCAATCTGCAGATTCCTGCGTTTATCATGCTGATCAAAAAGGTATTTCATCTTCTCCTGATACTGTGTTAGCCTTTGATTCACCTGATTGCGTGTTTCTTCCAATTCCACCAGCTGGTTTATTCTCCTAATCATATCATCAGGCTCTTCTTGACTTTTCTGCATGAATCGGGCTACTGGTAGGGCTAATTGAATAGGAAATACTGCTGCCCTCCCATATACCAATTCATATGGGGATTTCCCAGTTGCTCTCTTGCTGGTAATTCTATTGGCCAATAGAGAAAATTTCAATTGGGAATCCCAATTTTTCTGATTTTCATTTATAGCCTTCTTCAATGCTCTCACCAGGGTTTTATTGGAAGACTTTGCCAAGCCATTTCCCTGTGGATAATAGGCTGTAGAGTGACTTAGTGTGATGTTATACTGCTGACAGAAGCTTACAAACTTTGTAGACTTGAAGGCCTGTGCATTATCAGTCACTATTCTAGCAGGGTAGCCAAACCTAGATATGATGTTTTCTTCCATGAACTGTATTATCACAGTATCTATGGCATTCCTCACAGGTATGGCTTCCACCCATTTTGTGAAATAATCAGTGGCAGTTAAGATCCACTTATGCTGACCACTCGATGGAGGATGTATCTCACCTATAAAATCGATTCCCCATTATCGAAATGGTTCATCCACGTGCACGGGAATCATGGGCAGAGGTGCCAACTTTTGTCTTTCAGCAAATTTTTGACACTTTTCACAAGCTCTTACTTGGGCAAAAACATCTCCAAAAAGCTTGGGTCAGTAAAAACTAGCCTTCAGGATCTTGTGAGCAGTGGCCCTCTAGCTGT
The DNA here is from genome assembly GCA_034641835.2 of Pinus albicaulis. Classification (NCBI taxonomy): domain Eukaryota; kingdom Viridiplantae; phylum Streptophyta; class Pinopsida; order Pinales; family Pinaceae; genus Pinus; species Pinus albicaulis. The sequence goes on from CM076576.1 coordinate 787,543,588, forward strand.
AGTGACCCCCACAGATTCCTTCATGAAATTAGCTATAATACTCTCTACCTCATCCTTTGTGAGAAACAGGAGTAGGATGCCTGAGGGATATGGCCAGTATAGCCGGCCATTGGCGACTATATACTTCTATGACTTCAATCTTAGTGTTCTGTATTTAGCTTTATCACAGCTTGGAGGGTAGCTGAGTGTGAGGAGATATTCTACTATCTCTTTATACCACTGACTGGTGAGGTACTTTATATGTGTTTCTGGAGTAGCTACTCCAATTCCCTGTCGCTCTTCTTTCTCCTCAGATACCTCACTTGCTATTATGGAAAAATTTATGCCCAGAGCTTGATAGCTTGAATCAGATAATATTTTGGCAAGCCTCTGTCCTTTGATCAGCTTAGTAGGGCGAATGTCTAAGTCATACTCCTGTATCTTGGCAATCCACTTCCCCCTTTTTCCTTCACTATCCCCCTGAATAAGAATATATTTTACAACAGCTGTAGGCACAAATGCAATGATATGGGACTGTAATATATATAAGCGGAATGTTTTGAGGGATTTCACTAGGGCGTATGCTTGCTTTTCTAATATGTTGTACTTTAATTCTGCATCACGGAGCACTTGACTGAAGAAAGCTATGGGTTGCTCATACCCCTCCTCATTTTCCTGCAATAAAACTCCTGCTATTGTATGAGGTGATGCAAAAGAAAAGATCATGAAAGGTTTAGCATAATCTGGTCCTGCTAGCACAAGGGCTTTTTCAAAAACATTTTTTATTTTGGTAAATGCCTCTTGTGATTCCTGGGACCATTTAACTTCATTATTCTTTTTCAGCATGTCAGTTATATGTCTAACTATTTCAGCGTAGTTAGGGATAAACCTTCTCAGGAAATTGATGCGCCCTAGGAATAATTGTACCTCTTTCTTATTTCTGGAAAAGCAATACCATTTATAACCTCTACCCTCTTAGGATCTATCTTTACCCCATCTTTAGTCACAATGTTTCCCAAAATTTTACCCTCTTTTAATGAAAATAAAGAGTTTTGAGGATTTAGAGAAAGACCATACCTTCTGCATTTCTCAAAGGTTCTACGTAGATGCTCAATGTGCTCGTTATCATTCTTTGAAAATACAGTGATATAATCGAGGTAGACCACCAAGAATTTATCTTGCTCCCCAACAAAAGCAATGTCCATGGTCCTCTGAAAAGTGGCCCCTACATTAATCAATCCAAAAGGCATCCTGGCATACATAAATGTACCCCAAGGTGTGGTGAAAGCAGTCTTCTTTTGATCTTCGGGAAGTATAGCCACCTGGTTATAACCAGAGAATCCATCCATCATTGACATCCTAGAAGCTCCAACCACCTTCTGTAGGATATGATCCATCTTAGGCAGGGGATAATTATCTTTAAAGGATGCTTTGTTTAAATTTCGAAAATCCACACACGGCCTTATTTCACCATTCTTCTTTCGGACAGGGACTAGGTTTACCACCCATTCAGAGTACCTCAATGGTACAATTATTTTGGCCTTTAACAACTTCTTGATTTCCTTCTCAATAGAGGGAAGCAGCAAGGGATTTATTTGTCTAAGCTTCTGCTTATGAGGCTTCGCATCTCCCTTCAGTGGGATTTTGTGTTGCATTATACTGATATCAAAAGTCTTCAAGTCCTGATAGGACCATGCAAACACATCTCTGTAAGACTGAAATAATTTCTGATATAGCCTTTTATATTCTCCTGGGATCTTCTTGGACAATTTTACAATTTTGGGGTCAGCTTCAGTACCCAAATTCAGGTCCTCTACCTGATTTTCCTCTACCACTTTTCCTGACTGTAGTGGGACATCATTTTTGTCAAATAATATTTCTAGAGGCACTAGCCCTCTAGGTATAATATTTCCCTTTAACTGCAACACTTTATTACTTGCCACTTTCTTCTCCCAATTTCTTTCTGAAGTATCTTCAGACTCAACCTCTTCATCAGCATCAATCTCCATATTGGAGAATTCCCCCATTGAATCGGGGTAGAATCTTCAAATAATCTTGTGGCAAATCATTCAACACTTGGGGTAATGCCAGAGGAGCATATTTATTTAGCAAGAAGCCTGGAACATTTTCCATTGGAGGGAGTGGAGGTAGTGCAATAGCTTGATGAGTAGGAGGAGGAGGAGGTGGAAGTGGAGTATGAATAATAATAGGAATGTGATGAACAACAGGCTGAGGTGCTGAGGGGAATAATGGTCTGTTAACATCAAATACTTTAGTGACTTCTTTAACCTCTTCAACCTCAGGAGTAGGGTGAAAACAATCTTTATTTCTGACACCTCCTCCGGGTGAGCTATCTAAATAGTAATAGTCGGTATCTCCCACAGTGGAGTCGAGATCTGGCACTTGAGCTTCTTGAGAAGAAGAGGATGGAAAGTCTTCTATAGACAATTCAGGGATTTCAGAATGGACTGATTTTCTTTCCCTCCAATTTCTTCTATGTATGATCTTTTTAGGGTCAGATACTGAAGGTGTCTTTGGCTTAGACGTATCTGACCTCAGTTGTGGCTTACGAGGAGCCAGGACTGCAAATATATTAATTAAATAACCAAATGTGGATTCGCCAAGGTGAGGGATCTACAACTCTCAACTCTCCATACTCACCTACTTGAAGAGTGAATTAGGTTTTGTCGAGGCCCAGGGATTTATATTTTCTCAACTTCGATCCCCGGCAATGGTGCCAAAAAGATTTTGTTGCTCCTAGAGACAACCTAGAGTTGTGATAGACTAGTGCCTAGGACATCTTATATAGCAAGGAGCATATGGTATAACAGAGGGAGTTATCAATAACAAGCTCTCATGCTATCTCTTGTAAAACAAGGAAAATCCATCTGAATGGGACCAAGACCTTCAGAAACTAACACAGAAATAAGGATGTTGCAGAGGCAACATGCAAAACTCCAATATAAAAGCAACAGACAATTCAGAGACAACTTACCGTAAAGAGGGCCAATTCAGAAATACCTCACAGAAATAAGTTATCAGAAGGTGTATGTAGTGAATGAAATATTAAGGAGATATTAGTTAACATTGAGCTGATATCCAGATACGCAATACCACCTTGCATGGGGTTACCAATCTAAGAATCCATACATGACAATAGCGTTTAAAAAACCCCCTCCCAAAGAAACTAATATAGCAGAAATACGGTTTGGATGAATAGTGGAACAGAATATCATGCATGAGCCATATTTAAAGCGCTTGACTAATCCAAGCATGGGTATCAACTAGGATAAATCCATACCAAAAATCAGTGAGCCACTCACATTCTAAAACATGATACAAGAAAGATGGATGAAACGAAATGATCTATTTAAATAACACATAAGAGAAAGTTACAGACTGTGAAATACCAAAGACCAGAATCCTCTTTAACAGATGGAACTCCTCCTCACTGAGACCCTATGGGCTCTGAGCCTTCATACAAGAATTTTACAAAATGTATACAAAAAGCCTTTCACTGCATAATTTTCTGATAAAATGTAGAACCCTAAATCATCTGTTCTTTGAGAGCTTTATAGGAGAACAAGAAAGCTCGAAAAAGGGAGTAGGTGATGAACATTTAATTGTCTCATTAAAACAGGATGGCGGAGACGTGCACGCCCATACTGCTCGATGACTTTGTAATGCTATTTGTACTCTGTGGCCTGCTAACTGAAATAAATGCACTGGGTATAAATCTCTCCAGGAACATGGCAAAGCAGTAAAATCACATAAACATTCCGTCCTTTCCTGAAAGAAAATGGTGCTGAAAAGAAAGTCTTGAGGTATTTTATCTGTGAATGGTACCCTCTACCTTATAAACGCTGGACTACGGCTAAACATCTTCAATGCCAAACGTTGAATTCCTCGATCATTTGCTGATATTTTTCTGCTGCTCCATTAATGTTTTCATCTGCTCAATCTGCGCCTTGAATGTCCCTGGGAGGTTTGATAGAGTTTAAATCTGTTCTTTTAATGGAGGTCATGTTGGCATACCTTCTCAGGCCTTTCTCCATAATTACAGTCTTTGAAAAATCGTCCTTTGATGTGCTCTGCTACTGAAATCAAGACTATAAATCACAACAGTCTTTCGTTGCTGAAACCCTACAAAACCCGCAAACTTGTTAAGAAAAACCATGCGTGAAGATGGAGATGTAGTGGGGATGACTGTGTAGCAACGCGGCATGATGAAGTGGTGGAAAAATGAGAGGTGATGACGAAAAATGCAGTGGAACTATGGCGGACGGACTGGGCGGAGGTTTTTAACGTAAAACAAATGAAGATTTGACTTATGACTGGAATATATACGGGAGGAGGAAACATGTGGCACACATGTGGAACGGGTGACGTGGAGGAAGACCGATTCAACGACGGAGCGTGCAAATGATCTGGACTGTTCGATCTCAAGCCGAGATCAATGGCTGAAACTGCGTCGGAGGGCGATGGATTGTGGGCCAGGGGCACTGTACACTTGGATTAACACCCATGCATCTCCGTAGTGCGATGACCGTTAGATGGAGACCCCCAGATCAGACGGATATAATGCATATCGCTTCGTATCTTTTGCCGAACAATAACGTGCGATGGAGAGCGGTTTTTGAGCCGTACACTGAGACACGCGGCATATGATGTATGGAATCGCTCCCACAAAGAAAATACCGCCTACCGTCCAAGTGCGGTGCGATAGAAACCGAGCAGGTTTGGAACAAGTGCTGCTTCGAGGACCACAAGGATAGACGGGTTCCTAGCCATAGATTTGCAGGTTGATCGGACGGCGATCGGGCGATATGAACAATGAACAGAATGCACCACGGGTGCAATGAAGACCTGTGAATGCCATCAGATCTTTTCAGATCGACGGTTATACACACGCCCGATATGTATATGTGTATGATAAGCACCTCCGGGTTTAGCGCCTGGTTTGGCACTCAGGTTACATGGAGAAAAGGACTGAGGGATTAGGGCTGAAAGGTGCCAAACCTTATATATTTTCGAATGTAGGTTTTGGCCATTTTTAATGCGATTTTTAGGCTAGGCAAAGGTAGCGATAGGAAGAAAACGAATTTCTCAAGGAAAAAGAGGGGGTTTGAAAGGTTTAAGCCAGAATGCTTATCAAAATTTCAATAGGATGCTGATATGATCAACACAAGCCATGTTTCAAGAAACTTCAATTCCTCTTCAAATTTTTTTGCTTCTTCCTTGTTGTTGTTGCTAACATCTGCACACTGAGAAACATTCATGAGATCATCATAATTTGATTTATTTCCAACTTTGTCTTCTTCTGCCAAGTCTCTGTAATCATCTTCATGTGGCTCATCCAATTGATATTCAACAATATGTTTCTTTTTACATCCTTCCTGAAGAACGACTAGTGGGTCTTCAATCTCAAGATCTTGCAGGGAAGATTGTGCCTCTTGATTCTTGTGGTCATCAATAAAACCACAATGTTTTTCTGAAAAATATTCTGACTCGAAAATACTACCCATGCTAATAATGTCTCTAATGGCCACATGAAAAAAATATCATCAGAATAAAATATTTCTAAAATATAGACATATTGGAAAAGTCTAGCTTATCTCACTTCCAGATTTCTTTTTGACTCCACTCGGTCCTCTCAAGAGCTCCAGCAACCCCGTTACCACGCAGGCGAGAAACTTCTCCCTTTGGAAGCTCTTCAACCGTAGAACCTTGTTTTGCAGACTCTGGCTTCACAATACACCTAGGCCACTCAAACACTTCCACAGGCTTGACTAGGTGGATTGATGTCAGAATTGGGCCCTTCACTCTTCTTTTGCAGAACTCCACAATGTCTAACACAAGTCAATTTGGCCCATGCTGATTGACTCCGCCCACGCAAGTCAACCCAGAAGTAGATCCAAGTGATCTCAGATCTCACAGATAGGATGTATGCAGCAAACCTGCAACAATTCACCAGCAATTCTGCAGCGATTCATGAGCAGTAGTTTTTCCAGAAAAACCTTGATTTATGTGGGATCTTCTTCTTGTTCGGCTCTGGTAAGAAGGAACATAATACCACGAGCCACTGTGGTTACTATAGTTCCATGCAAGCTCCTCCAAGATCAATAAAAAATGACACATACACGCCCTTAAAGAGGATCAGGACCTTTCGATACTGTGGATGCACAACACGAATTTTCAGTTGATCCAACAACATCGGCTCACGCAATAGCTAACATCGCCTTACGTCGGGTTTACCACCACTTTCATGTAGAGATCTCCTTGGATGCAATCGGCATTAACGACCAAATCAACAGATACTTCAATGATTTCGGTGGATTTTTGGATCTGGGCATGACATTCCAAAACCAATAACAGATAGACTATTTAAAATTTTACAAACTATACTTGTAATTCAAACAAATGTTTTGTTAAATTACAAAAAAAATTATGCTCGGTGACCTTCCAAAACCTATAACAGATATATTATTTAAAGTTTACAAACTATACTTGTAATTCGAACAAACCTTTTGTTAAATTAAAACCTATAACAGATAGATTATTTAAAGTTTACAAACTATTCTAAAAAACCTTTTGTTAAATTACATAAAAAAATACTGTGGATGACCTTCCAAAACCTATAACAATAGATTATTTAAATTTTACAAACTGTACGTGTAATTCGAACAAACCTCCTCTTGTTAAATTACATAAAAAAATTTACCCTCGATGACCTTCCAAAACCTATAAACAAATAGATTATTTAAATTGGTTTGATTTTGCAAAGGTCTTGGTCTAATTTTGGAAAGAATTTTTTTGGGTTTAAGGACTTTTCTTGGAGGTAGAGTCAAAGGAATTTTTGCAAAGGATTGTTTTGGGTTTAAAGAATTTTCTTGGAGGTAAATTCAAAGGACATTTTTCCAAAGGATTGTTTTGGGTTCAAGGACTTTTATTAGAGGTACATTCAAAGGACATTTCTTGGAGGTATGTGATACATTTTTTGGATGTTTTTTGGGCTTCATTTTTTTGAAGGTATGGATTTGGACTTAATTTTCATTGTTTTTAGAGGTTTTGGGCTTAATTTTCAAAGGAATCATTTTAGGCTTAATTTCGAAAGGACTCTTTTTAGGCTTAATATTCAAAGGGGATTTTTTGGAGGTATTTTTTAAAGTGATATTTTTTTAGAGGTTTTTTTAAAATATTTTTTAAAGTGGCATTTTTTAAGAAGTTGGAATTAGTTTTCAATGGAAATTTTTTGGAGGTATTTTTTGAAGTGACATTTTTTTAGAGTATGTGTTTTGGGTTGAAGTAAATCTTTTATAATGATTTTTTAAAATTATTTTTTGTCTAATTTTTTAAATGATTTTTTTTTTCAAGACTTGGAAGGAAATATTTTGAGCTTCGTTTCATTTTTATAAGACATTTTTTTCTCGGATTTTTTAAAGTAAGTGTTTTGGATTGAAGTATGTATTTTTTGCAAAATTTTGAAAATGAGTTTTTTTTAAATTAAATCTTTTGTGATGTTTTTTTTAATTGAGTTTTTGTCTAAATTTTTGAAGGAAATTTTTTGAACGTCATACTCTATTATCATGGGAAATCAAAGGAATTGTGCAAGAAAATATGATAAAAAAAGAGACCCCGAGGAACGTAGAGAAGAGATGAGAGAATCTCGCAAAAGAAAGAGAGAAACACTCTCAAATATTGAAGGGGAAAATCAACCTCAACTAGAAGTTGACGCAGGTATGTAAATGTAAATATTATGAATTTGATATTTAAAATTTTCCTAGTTTAAAATGTGAAGCTTAATTTTTATTTGATGAACTAATTTGAAAAATATTTTGCAATGTAAACAGCGAGAGATATTCCTCAAAAAATTGATGATGAGAGACAAAATTTTGAAAGAGAAAGTAAAAAAGATATTGAACCAATGATTTAAGATGGTGAAAATGTTGAAAGAAATTCAATTGAAGAAATTGAATCACAAGGTATGTATATATATGTGTGTGTGTGTGTGTGTGTTGAACACATGCATGTATTATTGAAATTATACATATTTATTAATTTAATTAAATATTAATTGAATATGTAAACCTATTATGTACTATTCATTCGAATATGTACAGATGAAATCAATGTCGATGATGAGATGTTAGAAAGTGTTGACACTCACACATATGGAGATAAAATAGCTGACCATGTTATAAGATATCGTGCTAAACGCAATTTTGATATGTACTTCATAAAGGAAAATGTGACAGTTCAAGCCCAACTGTTGAAAGTTCTCCTATCATTAAGGAAATTAAAAGAAGATATGACTTTATTGGGTATTCAAAAATCAACAAAAGATAAAAAAATGAAGGAAAATGTGATACAAAATATAAATGGTGCTATAAATTCAATTAGAAGATCTAGACAAAAAAATGTTTCAGTTTTACGTAGAGCAATACATATGGCAGTGGTTTCATCAAGTACTAAAGAGAATTGCTTGGTTTAAAATCTATGGCACGAGAATTAGGAACCTCACGAAAAACTTTTCACAAACATCGAAAATTTTGGTTGCAAATAGATGTAAATGATGAACTCGCTTGTTGGAGAGCTATTTGTAGGCAACGATACAAAGATAGGCTTGGAGAAAATGTTAAAAAAACAATATATGAATATTGGAAGAAAAATTCACGTGTTTCGCCAAATGCAAGAGAAGTGATGCGAAGAAGAATAGCACGAAATCAATACGAACAACATGAAAAACATTTATTGGAAACCACTCAGATAGATTTGTTCAACAAGTTCAAAGAATAGAATCGTGAAATTCATGCCTCAATCAGTGCTTTTTTTCAACAAAAACCATGGTATGTAAAACCTATCACCGTACGCGACACTTGTTGTTGTCGTTATCATGTGGAATTTGAGTTATATTATGACACATTCCTTAATTTTAGTAGAAAATTTTGGAAAGAATCACCTCCTCCTTCCACTATCCGTGATTTCATATCTCAAATTCTATGTGAAAGAGAAAACGATGAATGATTTTATGAAAAGAAATGTGTTGGTGGTAAAAAATGCGATGATTGTGGAAATTTGACTAAATTTCAAAACAAATATCGTATTGATATAAATGATCAATCATTGTCCAACATGAGAGTGAAATGGAAGAGATATGAATATATCCATACATCGATTCAAGGTTCAAATAGTGTTAAAATAATTGAATTCAAGAAGAAGAAATTTGTGTGATAGATTTTTTGAGAAAGCTTGAGGTAGAAATTTATAAATACACCAAGCATTCCCATAAAGCTCGATGACAAGACTTGCAATTAAAAAAATCCCGGTATTGATTTTGCAAAAAACTACACATTTGTTCCACAAAAAGAAATTCAGATTGAATACTATCTTTCTGACCAAGTCTCCATGCTCGTTCATATTCTATATAGACATGCTGAACAAAACATCAATCATATAGAAAGAACAAGTGAAAATCGACATGTTATTAAAGAATATCACTTTTATATCAGTGACGATAGTACACAGGATACATATTTTGTACAACACCATTTTGGAAAGATTTATGACTCCTTGAAAAGTCGTGGAATAAAATTCAATGAACATTAGATATGGTCAGATGGATGCGCAGGTCAATTCAAATCTTCACAATCATTATTTTGGTTGTGTTGTCTTCATAAGAAAACATGCATTAAACATTGTTAGAATTTATTTGAGATTGGCCATGGAAAAGGAGAACATGACGGTGCAGGGGCATGCATAAAACGAGCACTTCGAAGATATCAAATGAACCCCTATGCAAACTAACTTGTGGACGGTAAAGAAGTTGCTCGATGGTGCATCGCTTCTCTAAGCCATGAGACTAGCCGATCAAGGGAAGTGTGAAGGTACATTCAATTAAATTTTTATTGGATATCTAATTTTAAACAATGTACATTTATGACAATGATTATCTTTGATGGTATTTTGATATCATATTTACATTCTTCTTTGAATTTTCCATATATAGGTTTTTTTGGCATATTGGGAACAAAGATGTAGATAGATCAATTGGAAATGACGTTGAAACAAAAAAAGGGACTCGAAAATTGCATTCAATTAAAACAAAGTTGCCCACAAATGTGTTTGCATTGGATAAAAGAAAATATTCTTGTTTTTTTCATGTTTGCATAGACAACACATAATTCAATGACGTTTGTGAAATCAAAATGTATGTAAAAGATTGGAAACATTTAGAGCTAAATACAAAGCAGAAAATGTCCGTTGCAATGTTTGAAGAAATGCAATCAGAGGAGACTACAATATCATTTGATGGTGATTGAGTTTCTGATCTTGTTAGAGAAGGTAACATTTGAATTGCTTTCAAATGATAGAGATCTAGAAATAAATTTAAATACATAAGTTTGTTAAGTTTGTTTTTTTGTGCAGGAGATGTTTTTGCTGTAATTGCACCAACTGGCAACAATGAAAATGTAAAGTATTATTTGATGCGTTGCACTAAACGAAAAATGAAATTATTAGAAAACTATAATGATCATGGGTTTCCATATGAAAGAGGATCTATTATATTGAAAGATTATTTTTCAGAGAAACTAATCAAAGTGGGGATTTTGTTTACTTTGAAGACTATGAACCTCATGTCATAAGTTGTCAATATAGTCGCTTGGTGTGTGCAGCACACATAAAGTTGATAGAGGTTCAATCAAAGAAAAAAACGAAAATTAAGAAATGGAAAATGTAAAAATCTGATCATGAACGAATCATTGAAGATGGCATTCCATTGGAATTTTTTTGATTAAACTTCCCAACGATTTCTTCTCTTTGTATTCATGTTTTAGAACTTCGAGAACTCAACTAAAAATTGAGTTGCCTTGTTATGTTATCTGTGCACATGTTTGCACATGTACATTGTTTTAGTACATGCACACTAGTATCAATTGAAAGTAGCTTTTCTATACATGCATTGATTAAAAATGTTGCATGTATTGGATATATATATATGTGTGTGTGTGTGTGTGTGTGTGTGTGTTCTAGAATGAAATTCACTAAAAGTAGCTTTTCTATGTGCATTGATGAAAAATATTGCAAGTACTGGATATATATATGTTCTAGAATGAAATTAAAACTGAACGCAGCTTTTCTATCTGCATTAATGAAAAATGTTGCAAATACTGGATATATATGTTCTAGAATGCAGTTAATTGAATGCATTTTTTCTATGTGCATTGATGAAAAATGTTGCACGTACTGGATATATACATGTTCTAGGCAATTAACTGAAGGTAGATTTTCTATGTGCATTGATGAAAAATGTTGCACATATTGGATATATATATGTTATAGAATGCAATTAACTTTTCAAGTAGTTTTACTATGTGCATTGATGAAAAATGTTTGACGTATTGAATATATATGTTCTAGAATGCAATTTACTGAAAGTAGCTAAATTCTATTGGCATTGATGAAAAATGTTGAAGTATTGGATATATATGTTCTAGAAAGCAATTAACTATTCAAGTAGCTTTTCTATGTGCATTGATGAAAAATGTTGCACGTACTGGATATATATGTTCTAGAATGGAATTAACTGAAAGTAGCTTTTCTATACATGCATTGATGAAAAATGTTGCACGTATTGGATATATATACATTATAGAATGCATTTTTAAAATTTTATGATTGTTTGACACATCTAACAAGACCTAGATCTTATGATTGTTTATATATATGTGTGTGTGTGTGTGTGTGTATTGTACTTTAATCATTTTAAAATACATATTCAAACATGTGTAAAATCATTTCTACATGTACATATATTCATGTGAAATTTTTTTTGTTTGGAAAACGACAACTTGAATTTTAAAAATAAAACATAATATCATAATCACATGCAAAATGTAGTTCAACCATATAAAACTTGAGTTTTAAATTTTTTTTGATTATATCACAACATTACTTCACATGACATGCCAATTGTAGTTTAACTATCCAATAAAAACATTTAACATTATATCACATGCCAAATGTAGATCAACCATCCAAAACTTAAGTTTTAATTTAACAAAACATTATAGATCACAACATTACTTCACATGCCAAATTTAGTTCAACCATCAAAAACTTAAGTTTTAAAAACAAAACAAATTATAACATAACATTACTTCACATCCCAAATGTAGTTCAAAAGAAAAACATTAATATAGATCACAACATTACTTCACATGCCAAATGTAGTTCTTGACCATCCAAAACTTAAGTTTTAAAAACAAAACAAAATATAACACAACATTACTTCACATGCCAAATGTAGTTCAACCATCCAAAACTTGAGTTATAAAAACAAAACATTATAGATCACAAGTATCAAAACTTTTTAAAAACAAAACAGTATAGATCACAAGTATCAAAACTTGAGTTTTAAAAACAAAACATTATAGATCACAAGTATCAAGTATCAAGTAACATTACTTCACATGCCAAATGTAGTTCAACCATAACACTTTAAAAACAAAACAAATTATTTAACACAACATTACTTCACATCACATGCAAAATGTAGTTCAACCATCCAAAAATTGAGTTTTAAAAACAAAAAAATTATATATAACACTGTAACATTACTTCACATGCAAAATATAGTTCAACCATCCAAAACTTAAGTTTTAAAAACATTATATATCACATTCATATGTACCAAATGTAGTTCACATAAAATATGTCCAAAATTTGTAGATCTCACAAGTATCAAGTATCAAGTTATATATGACTGCATCTAGATAAGAATATATATAAAAAAGTAAATTTAAGACTAAATCTATTGAAAATATAATGTTTCACATGTGCATGTGCATCATTCATCAAATAGTGCATGTGCATCATCCATCAAATACAAATGGATGTAGTGTCTTTCCCAGCAAAGTCTCAATCCTCGAGCTATCCTGCGAAGCATGGGGAACCTATATACAATGTGTACAAACATTAAAATTTGATGTTTTAAAATTAAGTGAGAATATATAGAACTTCATGTAAAATAAAATAAAAATAAAAAAATCATGCAATACCTCATGAGGTTCCCTCTCCATTTGTTGTTCATCCGCTACAACTTCCCCCACAGTAACATCTCCCACAGTAAACTGTACAATATACATGTACTGTTATATATATATATATATTAAAAAATTTCAAATGAAAATGCATATATATATATATATATATATATATATATATATATATATATATATAAACTTATTTTCAATAATATTAAAAAAAAAGGTTAGACAACTTGTTCAAATGGTTGAAATGGTGTTGATGTTCCTATCTCCATTGTTAGAGTCCATGGAGAAAAGAAATCCTTTATAGAAACCTAGAATTCAAAAAATTTAAAATAGCTCAAAATCTCTAGATCTCAATTTATCTTTTCTCATAAATACAAAAGTATCGGTAGTTGGCCAAACTTTAGAATTTTTTATCTACTAGTTCGCCTAAAGAGTGTGTAACAATTTTCAAGATGCAGACTTTCAACAGATGAGATAAACCATGAATTCTTCTCCATGATTTGTGAAGATGTTGACACCTTTCTAAGGTGCATTGCTGCATGTTTGTTTCCCAAGGTATATCGGAAATGTCGGCCAGATATGTCGTGGTTGGTGGACAACCTTCTTCTTGAATGATGCGTTCTGCCTTACATCTTTTTTGAGCAACATTTGGAGCAGCATTTTCAGCCTCTGCATCAATATATAAAATTTTGTATATTAAAAAAACACATGTAAACAAATTTGTACAAATTGAATAAAAAAAATATTCAAATTGATGGCCACCTCGATGTGGTCGGCTAGCATCTTGCCCACCCCGAGACTATTGAGAACTAGAACAACCCTGTTGAGAACCAACACGGCCACCGATTGGTTGAGAACCAACACGACCATCTGTTGATTGGCCTCCAGGGGAATACATATCACCACCTTCATGCAACCCGCCAACACTTACTGATGGCCCTCTGAGCGAATCTGAACCACCACCAACCTCATGAGACAAGAGAGAAGCTTCATAAACAAATATGAATTTATAATCAATTCAAAAATAAATTCATATGTATGAATACATGTACATATTCATTTATTAAATTGCATGAACCATATCACGATTGCATGAACCATAGGCATGCTCCATTGATGGAGTAGACACCCTTCTCCTCTTGGCTCCTAAAAAATAACAAATGAAACTTATTAAAAACTAATTTAACTCACAAAATTGATAAAAATTTAATTCCATATGTACACACATGTATGTATATGTATGGAGATTTAAGATTATATTTAAATACCATGAACACCCCTCAATCCCTGATCCCCCTCTCTCGTAGAGATATGGGATTCTGTTGATCTTCGTTGTTCATCCTCCAAAATATATATATCCACAGTGGGCATTTACAATTATTTTTTTAAATTACTATTTAGAATAAATTTCAGAAAATTAATGTAATTTAGTGTATACAAATTATGTAAAAAAAAACTTTCAAAGCACTAATTGATGTGTGAAACTCAATTTATGACATTCCAAAACCTATAACAGATAGACTATTTAAAAGTTTATAAACTATACTTGTAATTCAAACAAATGTTTTGTTAAATTACAAAAAAAATTATGCTCGATGACCTTCCAAAACCTCTAACAAATAGATTATTTAAAGTTTACAAACTATTCTAGCAAACCTTTTGTTAAATTACATAAAAATATACTTTGGGTGACCTTCCAAAACCTATAACAATAGATTATTTAACTTTTACAAACTATATGTGTAATTCGAACAAACCTCCTTTTGTTAAATTACATAAAAAAGTTTACCCTCGATGACCTTCCAAAACCTATAAACAAAATAGAGAAGTTGGGTTACTAGGGTGAAAATGTGAAGTTGGGTTACACTTTTTGCCCTTTTTTGAGAAAAAAAATTCATTTTTTTTTTCTGTTCTTCAACTTTCTACAAGCCAAAACAATTTTTCTATTTAGAATTTCATTTTGCAATAAAAATAAAAGTTGTCAGAAACTTTATTAGCTTTCTATTACTTATTTTTTGGAATTTTTTTATACACATTTAATATGTCAACTTAGCGTTTATTTGAGTGTGTGTTTTTTAAAAACCAAAGGATTCATAAGAAGTCATGTTAATACACACTGTTATATTCTTTGAAACAAAATGTGTTACAACAATCTAGACAGAGTCTACTTCGGTTTCGTTATATTTACAAAGCCAACTGATGCATATCATAATTACTAGAATTTTTTGAACTAGTCCTATATGAAAAAACTGCATATTTTGAAGATGTTTCGCGACGCACGGAATTTCTTAACATATAAGTTATAAACTAAAAATATAAAAACTACCAATTATAGACGACGGATCAATGTAATGCACCATAATTTTTTCAATTTTTTTACAGTGTATTTTGGAAGATACATAATTATTATTTCACTGAATCATAATGACCTTCAGAAATTGTTTGCACCCGTTTTATTACAAAATTAATTAAAATTAGTAAATATTTATGAAATTCTATAAAAGTTATATTTCCTGAAAGTAGATTGAATTCTGAAAATACTTGTCTTGGTTTCGATAGTTAATTCAGAATGTTTCATGGAATTTAATCAGTCAAAATTTTAAGATATGTATTTAGAGTTTGGGTCTGCGTAATTGCAGACGTGTTAGTTCGGCCGAACTCTTAAAAAAATTTGGCCGAATTGTTTTTTGCATCGATGGCCTGTCAAGTCTAACGACATAAAAGTTTGGCCAAACTTTTACCTAACTTTCCATCAGCCAGAAAATACCACGAAGCCCCTCCAAAAAAACATTTCACGATAATATAAATTTCCGCGAAAGCATTCATTTTTTTCGCATATTTTCGCACATTTGGTCTGATTTTGCAAAGGTCTTGGTCTGATTTTGCAAAGAATTGTTTTGGGTTTAAGGACTTTTCTTGGAGGTACATTCAAAGGACATTTTTCCAAAGGATTGTTTTGGGTTTAAGGAATTTTCTTGGAGGTACATTCAAAGGACATTTTTGCAAAGGATTGTTTTGGGTTTAAGGACTTTTCTTAGAGGTACATTCAAAGGACATTTCTTGGAGGTATGTGATACATTTTTTGGATTTTTTTGGGCTTCATTTTTTTTGAAGGTATGGATTTGGGCTTAATTTTTATTGTTTTTAGAGATTTTGGGCTTAATTTTGAAAGGAATCATTTTAGGCTTAATTTCGAAAGGACTCTTTTTAGGCTTGATATTCAAATGACATTTTTTGGATGTATTTTTTAAAGTGATAGTTTTTTAGAGGCTTTTTTAAAGTATTTCTTAAAGTGGCATTTTTTAAGAAGTTGGAATTAATCTTCAATGGACATTTTTTGGACGTATTTTTTGAAGTGACATTTTTTTAGAGTACGTGTTTTGGGTTGAAGTGAATATTTTATAATGATTTTTTAAAATGAGTTTTTGTCTAACTTTTTAAATGAAATTTTTTTGTAGGACTTGGAAGGAAATATTTTGAGCTTCGTTTCATTTTTATAAGACATTTTTTTCTCGGATTTTTTAAAGTGTTTTGGATTGAAGTATGTACTTTTTGCAAAATTTTTAAAATGAGTTTTTTTTTTTTTTAAATCTTTTCTAATGTTTTTTTAATTGAGTTTTTGTCAAAATTTTTGAAGGAAAATTTTTGAACTTCATACTTCATTATCATAGGAAATCGAAGGAAATGCGCGAGAAAATATGATCAAAAAAGAGACCCTAAGGAACGTAGAGAAGAGACGAGAGAATCTCACAAAAGAAAGAGATAAGTACTCTAAAAAATTGAAAGGGAAATCAACCTCAACTAGAAGTTGAAGCAGGTATGTAAATGTAAATATTATGAATTTGATATTTAAAATTTTCCTAGTTTAAAATGTGAAGCTTAATTTTTATTTGATGAACTAATTTGAAAAATATTTTGCAATGTAAACAGAGAGAGATATTCCTCAAAACATTGATGATGAGATAAAAAAATTTGAAAGTGAAAGTGAAAGAGATATTGAACCAATGATTGAAGATGGTGAAAATGTTGAAATAAATTCAAGTGAAGAAATTGAATCACAAGGTATATGTGTGTGTGTGGGTGTGTTGAACACATGCATGTATTATTGAAATTATACATATTTATTAATTTAGTTATTTATTGAATATGTAAACTTATTATGTACTATTCATTCGAATATGTACAAATGAAATCAATGTTGATGATGAGATGTTAGAAAATGTTGACACTCACACATATGGAGATAAAAGAGCTGACCATGTTATAAGATATCATGTTAAACACATTTTTGATACATACTTCATAAAGGAAAATGTGACAGTTCAAGCCCAAATATTGAAAGGTCTCCTATCATTAAGGAAATTAAAAGAAGCTACGACTTTATTGGGTATTCGAAAATCAACAAAAGATAAAAAAAAATGAAGGAAAATGTTATACAAAATACAAATAATGCTATAAATTCAATTAGAAGATATAGACAGAAAAATCTTTCAGTTGTACGTAGAGAAATACATATGGCAGTGGTTTCATCAAGTACTAAAGAGAATCGCTTGGTAAAATCTATGGCACGAGCATTAGGAACCTCAAGAAAAACTTTGCACAAACATCAGAAATTTCGGTTGAAAATAGATGTAAATGATGAACTCGCTTGTTGGAGAGCTATTTGTAGGCAACCATACAAAGATAGACTTGGATAAAATGTTAAAAAAACAATATATGAATATTGGAAGAAAAATTCACGTGTTTCGCCAAATGCAACGGATGTGATGTGAAGAAGAATAACATGAAATCAATACAAACAACATGAAAAACATTTCTTGGAAACCACTCAGATAGAGTTGTTCAACAAGTTCAAAGAAGAGAATCGTGAAACTCATGTCTCAATCAGTGTTTTTTTTCAACAAAAACCATTGTTGAGATTCAACAAGATGATGAGTTTAGTGAAAATTAAGCACCTTCACTAAGTGGGTCCTGCAGGCTATTTTTAGGTGTATGTCTATTTTTAGACATGGTGAGTATATTCTATAAGTTGCAGGATGCTATTTGTAGATGGTTGGTCAAATGTGAAATATAGATGAGATTCTATTTTTAGAATATTGGGCGAGGTCTTTTTATAGATCGTCAATCTAAAAATAGATGCATGTCGATTATTATTAGCCCTTAATAATAATCCGACAATAAATATCAACTTATTATCTTAGAGCACTTTATTTCAGTGAAAAAATTTGGAAAATCAGTGGGCTGAAGGAATTATGCAATTCCTAGGGTGGTTGGTGACTCATGCATGGAGGACTCAGTTAGAACTGAAATGACAGAGTTGGAAGAGTAGTTATGGGAGTTTTTATTTAGTTTAATTTAGTTAAGTGAGTTAAACTCAGTTGTGATAGTTGTATCTAGTTCTAACTGAAGATACACTAGTGAGAGTTAAGTGAATTAATTATTTAATTAATTCACAACTAAAGACTCACTTGCAACTGAACAAATACAACAATTAACTACTTGCATGTCAGTTCCAATGGAGACCCAGTGGAGAGATAGGTGAAAGGGTGGGATGGACTATCTGTTGTGACTATAGTGATGCATTCAATGCATCTGACACACATTGGAGATGCCAATGAGGATTGCGCAGTCAAGGCAAGGCCAATTTGAATTCATTCAGAGGTCTTCTTCAGCAGGGATTGCGCAGTGGAGGCAGACTATCAGGAGGCAAGAAATTGGTGCATAGATATGAAAATTTCTGCATGACAGTGCGTAATGATTGTTGATTGTATTGAGAGCTTGATGTACTAAGCTTTGTATGATATTATTACATGATCCATTGATATACATAATATATGATAGTTTAGGTTTTTATCTTTAAGCTTTCTCGTTAAAAAACTGTGTTTATGTGTGATTGATTTGCTTCATATGTGTTTGTAATTGGTGATTTAATTCCCGCAAAGAATTAAGTGGAAGGATTATTTATTTAACATAAGATTAATTTGTTAGATCAGGAGAATCCGGTAATACTATTAGTATTAATAAATTTCTACATGGTATCAGATTAGTCTTAATCACTGGAGATTGCAATAGTGAAGCTGTGCTAAGTTTTGTGCTAGTGGACAATTCGAATTTGCTGCAGAAATTTCTTGGTGCGACAGTTGAGTATTCATTGAAATGGCTTTCAATGGGTTGCGGTTGGAGTATGCTCTTAAGGGTAGCTCAAACTACATAGCCTGGAAGGACAGGATGGAGGCGGTTCTTGAAGATAATGGACTGAATGAGTTCATCGATAGCGATGTTCCTAAGCCTACTTCTAGCGATGCTACATTACTTGACACATGGCAAAAGAAGGTAGCAAAGACAAGAAGAATTCTGTTGGAAGGTGTGAAATAACATATTGTGTCAAGCCTTCATGGGAAAGCCACTCCATTTGCAATGTGGAAGGCTTTGAGAGATCTTTTCCAAAGCAGTGGCAACCATATGAAGTTGGAGCTGAAAGATAAGCTCAGAAAAATCAAAATGGAAAAGGGCGACAGTATTCCAAAATATCTCATGAAGTTTGTCCAATGTAGTGATGAGCAGGGGACTATGGGAATTACAATTGCAGATGATGACTTGGTGAGCTTGGCTCTCCTTGGGCTTTCTAAGAGTTGGCACAGCTACGAAGACTTTGTCAATGGATGGGAGAAACTACCTGATTGGGAGTGACTTTGGTCAGATCTTGTGCAGGAGGAGATAAGGCGGAATACCAGGGATGACTCTTCATCGAAGAATGATGATGAAGAGAATTGCGCTTTGGCTGCCAAATCAAGGAAAGGGAAGGGGAATAAATCCCATCCAAAATCCGAGGCTAAAGGCAAGAAGCTATATTTGTCCAAGGTGAAGTGTTTTCACGAACATGGGCATCTCGCTACTAACTGATCATAGAAAAAGAAGAAAAAGAAGGCTGCTGGAGCTGCAACAGGTGAGGCCTTAGCCTCGCAATTTGAACTTGATTTCTCTTCGATCGCATGCTTGGTTTCTAGTGCAATGGGATCGGTGTGGTATCTTGATAGTCGTGCTTCCTTCCATATGACGGGAGACAAGGAGTTGTTTATTGAATTGGAGGAGAAGGATCTCCAAATGCATATAGAGATGGGCGACGATGGTAGATACAGTGCGACCGGAATTAGAACCATTACCTTTAAGAGGGAGTTAGGTAAACCATTTATGTTGAAATATGTTATGCATGTTCCAGGTCTGAAGAAGAACTTGGTCTCGGTCGCTATGTTGGAGGACAGAGGTTATGACGTTGTTTTCAGCGAGGGAAAAGCTTTCCTGTGACATAAAATAACGGGTCAAACTAAGAAGATAGGGATTCAAGTTAAGAATATCTACAAGCTAGAGGTAGATGGCTATGTTGCAATGATGGGAAAATCAGAAGAAGTGGTGAGCCGGGATGAGGGTGAATTATGACACAGGAGATTAGGCCATCTTCACCATGGCGCCTTGAAGATTTTGTAGCAGATTTCTACTAGACTTCCCAAGGGTACTCTTGCGCAGTCAGTCAGTGCAAGGGATGTACTATGGGTAAGTTTGTGAAGACCACCTTTCATGAGAAGGAGAACCATGCTTCGGTGATCCTGGAGAGAATTCACACAGACGTGTGTGGACCTTTCTCGGTTGTTTCAACGTCAAAACACAGGTATTATGTTATATTTTTTTATGAATATTCTCGTAGATTTTGAATCTTCTTCATGCAGAAG
This sequence comes from Pinus albicaulis, assembly GCA_034641835.2. Lineage (NCBI taxonomy): Eukaryota > Viridiplantae > Streptophyta > Pinopsida > Pinales > Pinaceae > Pinus > Pinus albicaulis. The sequence continues at coordinate 787,564,346 of CM076576.1, forward strand.
AAGAGCGAAACTTTCTCAAAGTTCTATGAGTTTAAAGCATTGGTGGAGAAGGAGTTCGGGAAGCAAGTGAAGGCTCTGTGGAGTGATAATGGTAGTGAATATATCTCGAACAATTAAAAGAATTTTGTAGCAAAGAAGGAATTCGAAGAGAACTCATAGCGCCTCATAACCCACAGCAGAATGGGGTCGTGGAGAGGAAGAATAGAATGATCGTGGGTGCTGCAGGAGCTATGCTGCATGACCAGGGCCTACCGATGCACTTGTGGGTGGAAGCATGCAACACTACGGTTTATGTGCAAAACCGTTGAACTCATAGAGTACTTGGCATGAGTGCACCTAAAGAAGCTTTTACTGGTAAGAAGCTTGATATTTCTCATCTGAAGATTTTTGGCTCATCTATTTACATTCATGTGATAAAGGACGCCAGGAAGAAGCTGGAGCCGATTGCAAAAGTTGGGATATTTGTGGGGTACACAGAAACACCCCATAATTATTGTGTGTATTTTCCAAACATTCGGATGACTATGGTGCGATGGGATATAAAATTTAATGAGATGAAAGCCATGAAGTTGTCGCTTGAGAGGGAGATACACTTGCATGCAAAGGAGGAGATACTTGCTCCCAAAGATGAGCCTATAGATGTGGATCAACCACAGGAGGAGATTCATGTAGTGGAGGAGTCCACTCATGCAGAACCAAACATCAGAACAGGTAGAAACCGTACCACAAAAGCTGAGAGACTAAAGCTTGATGCGGTAGAGAATGTAGGAGTCCCTACATCACAGTGCAGACAGAGATAATCACCTGATCGATTTACTAGATACATGGCTCTTATGAGCAAGTGTATCATGATAGAGCCATCTTCTTTTGAAGAAGCAACGCAGGATCCTACATGGGTAGATGCCATGGTGGAGGAGTATGAATCCATTTTCAGAAACAATGCTTGGGAGATTGTTCCAAGGTCGGTTGGTAAGTCAGTGGTAGGTTCAAGATGGATCTACAAGGTAAAGCAAGCTGCCGAAGGGAGCATCCAGAAGTATAAGGAAAGATTTGTTACCCGGGGCTTCTCACAGATCGAGGGGATTGATTATGAAGAAACCTTTGCACCTGTCGCGCGGTATTCTTCCATAAGGACCATCCTTGCTCTCTCAGTGCAGATGGGTTGGCACATTCATCAGATGGATGTGAAGACTGTGTTCTTTAATGGGATCATTGATGAAGAAGTGTACATTGAGTAGCCTGAACGATTTGAGATATTCAACAGCGATTCGCATGTGTGCAGACTTAAAAGAGCGTTGTATGGGCTGAAACAAACACACCGTGCTTGGTACACACGGATCGACAACTATTTCACTGGACTTGGCTTCACTAAGAGTGAGGCGGATGCAAAACTGTACCAAATCATAGTGGAGGGTAAGCTTTTAATCATTGTTCTTTATGTTGATGATTTAATACTAATGGGTGATGAGTAGTTGATACACTCATGCGAGGCAGATCTTGCAAAGGAGTTTGAGATGAAGGATTTGGGCCTCCTTCATTATTTCCTTGGATTGGAAATATGGCAGCGAGAAGGTGAATTTTTTGTGTCTCAAGGCAAGTATGCTCAGGAGATACTTGGTAAGTTTCACATGGAGGAATGTAAGCCCATGGATACTCCTCTTCTAGGAAATTGGATGAAAGAGGATGTTGCATCAACAAAGGTAGTGGATGACACTATTTATCGACAGTTGGTGGGTTCACTCATGTATTTAGTTAATACAAGACCGGATATATGCTATACAGTGAACTAGATTAGTCAAGAGATGGTTAAGCCTACCAAGCTCTTATGGAAGGTAGGCAAGCATGTCCTGAGGTATCTTAGGGGCACATCTGAGTATTGCTTATGGTACGGACAGACGAATGAGGTGAAGTTGCATGGCTTCACGGATGCAGATTTGGCAGGCAGCCCAACGGATAGAAAGAGCACATTAGGAGGGTTTTTCAGTATCAGATCTATAGCAGTTTCTTGGTACAACAGGAAAAAAAGATCTGTGGCACTCAGTTCAGCAGAAGCAGAATACATGGCAGCAAGTCAAGCTGCATGTGAGGCTATCTAGATGAGGAAGATCCTGGTCGGTTTGTTCGTTTCTCATTTAGATCCTACAATGATACATTGTAATAATCAGAGCTGCATTAAAATCTCGATTAATCCTGTGTTTCATGATAGATCTAAACATATAGATATCTGATATCATCATATCATAAATTGTGTGCAGTGAAAGATCATGTTGCTTCAGTACATTCCTTCGGAAGATCAGGATGCAGATATTTTGACGAAGCAGCTCAGCAAGAGTAAATTCGAATACCATAGAGGCAGGATCGAGGTGAAGGATAATTCCTATCTTGTTGAGAGGGAGTGTTGAGATTCAAAAAGATGATGAGCTTAGTGAAAATTAAGCACCTTCACTAAGTGGGGCCTGCAGGCTATTTTTAGGTGTATGTCTATTTTTAGACATGGTGATAATATTCTAAAAGTTGCAGGATGCTATTTGTAGATGGTTGGTCAAATGTGAAAAATAGATGAGATTCTATTTTTAGAATATTGGGCGAAGCCTATTTATAGATCGTCAATCTAAAGATAGATGCATGTCGATTATTATTAGCTCTTAATAATAATCTAACAATAAATATCAACTTATTCTCTTGGAGCACTTTATTTCAGTGAACAGATTTGGAAAATCAGTGGGTTGAAGGAATTACACAATTCCTAGGGTGGTTGGTGACTCATGCATGGAGGACTCAGTTAGAACTGAAGTGACAGAGTTGGAAGAGTAGTTATGGGAGTTGTTATTCAGTTTAACTTAGTTAAGTGAGTTAAAATCAGTTGTGCTAGTTGTATCTAGTTCTAACTGAAGATACACTAGTGAGAGTTTAGTGAATTAATTATTAATTAATTCACAACTAGAGACTCACTTGCAACTGAAAAGATACAACAATTAACTACTTGCATGTCAGTTCTAGTGGAGACCTAGTGGAGAGATAGGTGAAAGGGTGAGATGGACTATCTATTGTGTCTATAGTGATGCATTCAATGCATCTGACACACATTGGAGATGCCAATGAGGATTGCGCAATCAAGGAAAGGCCAATTCGAATTCATTCAGAGTTCTTCTTCAGCAGGGATTGCACAGTGGAGGCAGGCTGTCAGGAGGAAAGAAAATGGTGCATAGATATGCAAATTTTTGCATGACAGTGTGTAATGATTGTTGATTGTACTGAGAGCTTGATGTACTAATATTTGTATGATATTATTACATGATCCATTGATATACATAATATATGATAGTTGAGGTTTTTAGGTTTAAGATTTCCCGTTAAACAGCTGTGTTTATGTGCGAAATATTTTCTTCATATGTGTTTTCATTTTGCGATTTAATTTCCGCAAAGAATTAAGTGGAAGGATTTCGTATTTAACATAAGATTAATTTGTTAGATTAGGAGAATCCGGTAATACTATCAGTATTAATAAATTTCTACAACCATGGTATGTAGAACCTATCACCATATGCGACACTTGTTGTTGTCATTATCATGTGGAATTTGAGTTATATTATGACACATTCCTTAATTTTGGTAGAACATTTTCGAAATATTCACCTCCTCCTTCCACTCTCCGTGATTTCATATCTCAAATTCTCTGTGAAAGAGAAAACGATAAATTATTTTAAGAAAAGAAATGCGTTGGTGGTAAAAAATGCGATGATTGTGGAAATTTGACTAAATTTCAAAACAAATATCGTATTGATATAAATTATCAATCATTTTCTAACATGAAAGTGCAATGGAATAGATATGAATATATCCATATATCTATTCAAGGTTCAAATAGTGCTAAAAGAATTAAATTACAACAAGAATAAATTTGTGTGATAGATTTTTTGAGAAATTTGGAGGTAGAAATTTATAAATACACCAAGCATTCCCATAGAGCTCGATGGCAAGACTTGAAATTCAAAAAATCCCGTGAAGTTTTTCCACCAGGGACCATTTTTTCAGTAATTGATTTTGCAGAAAACTACACATTTGTTTCACAAAAAGAAATTCAGAGTGAATACTATCATTGTGACCAAGTCTCCATGCACGTTCATATTCTATATAGACATGTTGAACAAAACGTCGATCATATAGAAAGCACCAGTGAAAATCGACATGTTATTAAAGAATATCACTTTATATCAGTGACGATCGTACACATTATACATATTTTGTACAACACTGTTTTGGAAAGATTTTTGACTCCTTGAAAAGTCATGGAATAAAATTCAATGAACATTGGATACGGTCAGATGGATGCGTAGGTCAATTCAAATCTTCACGATCATTATTTTGGTTGTGTTGTCTTCATAAGAAAACCTTCATTAAACATTGTTGGAATTTTTTTGAGACTGGCCATGGAAAAGGAGAACATGACGGTGCAGGGGCATGCATAAAACGAGCACTTCGAAGATATCAAATGAACCCCTCTGCAAACCGACTTGTGGATGCTAAAGAAGTTGTTCAATGGTGCATCGTTGCTCTAAGCCATGAGACTAACCGATTAAGGGAAGTGCAAAGGTACATTCAAATAATAATTGGATATCTCATTTTAAACAGTATACATTTATGACAATGATTATCTTTGATGGTGTTTTGATATTATATTTACATTCTTCTTTGAATTTTCCATATATAGGTTTTTTTGGCATATTGGGAACTTATGTAGATAGATCAATTGGAAATGACGTTGAAACAATAAAAGGGACTCGAAAATTACATTCAATTAAAACAAAGTTGTCCACAAATGTGTTTGCATTGGATAAAAGAAAATATTTTTTTTTTTTTCATGCTTGCATAGACAACACAGAATCCAATGACGTTTGTGAAAACAAAATGTATTTAAAATATTGGAAACATACAGAGCTAAATACAAAGGGCAAAATGTCCGTTGCAATGTTTGAAGAAATGCAATCATAGGAGACTACAATATCATCTGATGGTGATCGAGTTTCTGATCTTGTTAGAGAAGGTAACATTTGAATTTCTTTCAAATGATAGAGATCTAGAAATAAATTTAAATATGTAAGTTTTTTTTATTGTGTAAGAGATGTTTTTGATATAATTGCACCAATTGACAATGATGAAAATTTGAAGTATTATTTGATGCGTTGTACTGAACGAAAAATGAAATTATTAGAAAACTATAATGATCACGGGTTTCCATATGAAAGAGGGTCTATTATATTGAAAGGTTATTTTTTCAGACAAACTAATCAAAGTGAGGATTTTGTTTACTTTGAAGACTGTGAACCTGCTATCATAAGTTGTCAATACAGTCACTTGGTGTGTGTAGCACGCATAAAGTTGATAGAGGTTCAAGCAAAGAAAAAAACAAAAATTAAGAAATGGAAAATGTCAAAATCCGATCATGAACGGATCATTGAAGATGGCATTCCATTGGAATTTTTTTGATTGAACTACCCAACAATTTCTTCTCTTTGGATTCATGTTTTAGAACTTCCAGAACTCAACTAAAAATTGAGTTGCCTTGTTATGTTATCTGCACAAGTGTTTGCACATGTACATTGTTTTGGTACATGCACACTAGTATCAACTGAAAGTAGCTTTTCTATACATGCCTGATTAAAAATGTTGCATGTACTATATATATATATATATATATATATATATATATATATATATATATATATATATATATATATATATATATATATATATATATATATATGATGCAGGAGCATCAAGGACCTAGCCAGTAATGTGACGTCTTGGTCACATGTTGTGGCTAATTTGAAATAAAATAGACTTACGAATAGTATAATTCATTATTTTATTAAATTTGTTATTTATTTTTGGAGCATTGTTAGTTTTTTTTTAAATTAAATAAATATGGAATAAATTTAGCAATTGTTTTCTCTCCCTGTGTAGATGTAGAGCCAACATAGAGATAAGCCTAAAAAATAGGGAGGTAGTAATTTATTGAGAAAACCTATTCTAAGAGGAGCAGTTTTATTCCTCAAATATAAATAGTTGGAGGATGGTAAGGGAACCTCAAGGTTTTTTTTTCAATATGTAGATTCCAAATTTTTATGTGGAAAATTAGATCAGTAGATTATTCATATCTAATGAAGTGATCTTATGAATTGGTTTATTTCTGCAATTTTGTTATACATATATATTGTTGGAATGCGTGAGTGCAGGAGATTGACACCAAATTGAAGACACATTCTGCGTTGGGGAAAAGAGTGCGACTATGGGTGTAGCGGAGCCATGGGGTGATGCAGTTCGATTTGTTGCAACACCGAAATAGCTTGAAAGCTAATTACACAAACATGAAACACTGTCAGGTCCGTGACAGTGATCAAGTCAAAATAACACGGCGTGGGAGTGCTGACAAATGGCTTTACAAAAACGTGATGGTGAATGGATTGGCAGAATCGATTTGCATGGAGGCTTTGCTGTCAATACAAAGTTAAACGTCGAACCCACAGTGGCGTGCGTGGAGGCTACACGAAGTCTAGTTGCGTTGTATTGTGTATGGTGAGAGTAAATGTTGATACTACATGTGACGCAGGTTATAATATATATACGTAGGCAGAAACGCAACCTTACTTATGGCAGGTTTGAAATTTGTTGAGATATGATTTGAACCATGTTAACATTAAAACCTATACTTTGTTAATGTTATATGCATGTGGTCAAATCAAATGAATTATATGGATACAACCTATGAAGGTTGAAGTTGTCATATAATTTTGGTTTAAATTCATGTTATTCAAATCCTTTAATGGATTCCAAATTGTTAATGATATAGTTCAAGTGGGGTCTTAAAAAAAAAACCATTTGGAAAGAAATAAATGGTATGTGGACTCAAGACATTTACCTCATTGTGTTGGGAAATAAGTGGGCAATTTACATTGATTGAAGAAGTGGAAATCTAGTATATCTGGACCAACAAGAGGCAAACTAGTTTCATAAGGAAGAAAAGTCTGGGCCTTAGTAAAATTATACATTTTACTACAATGAATTGATTTTTCCTACATTTTTTTTGGTATCATAGCTTGTTAAGCTATTTTTGGAGCATTATAGAGAATGCCGCCCAGAAGAGGAGCTGGGATAGGTCGAGGGAGACCTATAGAAAACACATTTTTTCTAGATGAAATCCGGAATTTGCGCACAAGACTGGCTACAGTGGAAACCACTCAAAGGAGAGCAGCAGATGGTGGAATTTCCAGTGCCGATGAATAAGAGACCACTGACGAAGAAGTTGAGGAGGAAAGTGAGGCAGCCAAAGTCATTAAGATGCTCGCAAAGGTCAACAGCCGACCAAAGGTAGAAGTACCTTTATATGATGGAAGTCTTAGTGTGGAGGTGCTAATGGACTGGATCAGTTCGTTAGATAAATACTTCGACTATGAAGAAGTCGATGACAAGAAGAAAGTGAAGTTTTCAACCACGAGATTGAAAGGCCATGCAGCCTTATGGTGGGATGAATTGCAGCTATCCAGAAAGAGAAAATGGAAGCCCAAAATAAAGCAATGGGATAGGATGGTAAGTAAGATAAAAGGTAAGTTTTTGCCGAAGGATTACCAATTAAATCTGTTTAGACAATTGCAGAACTTAAAATAGAAAGGGATGACAATCAAGGAATATACTGAAGAATTTTATAAGCTAAGTATTAGATCTGGCCATGTTGAAGATGATCTAGAAAAGGTAGCTAGATATATAAATGGTTTGAGATATGAAATATAGGATGAGATCAGCCTATTAAATTTGAAGATGATTGAAGACGCTTATCAAGCAGCTTTGAGAGCCGAAGAAAAGATGTTGCGCAAACAAAACCAGAGAAATAGAGGTAAGAGTCTGGCAAAAGGAAAAGGAACATTTAAATCTAGATTTCAACACTCTCAGAATGAGGTAGGGATTGTGAGCAATAGATCACCACAAAGAGGAGTTTCTGGCCGTGGAAGGTTCGTTCCCAGAGGCAGAGGCCGAGGAAGAGATGTACAATGTTATTCATGTGGGTAATGGGGACACGTGCTATGGGATTTCCCTCATCAGAAGTCGGAAAACCCATGTAATGTGAATGTTGTTGAAGCCAAGGAGGAGATTCCTCAACCTGAAGCCAAAGAAGAACCACCAAAAGCCGAAGAATCCCTGTTATTGAAGAGAGTATTGCTTAAAGAAGCTAAGGAGGCCAAATAACCTGCTCAAAGGAAAAATTTGTTCCAAACTGTATGTAAGTCAAGGGGTAAGTGTTGCAAATTAGTAATTGATAGCGGTAGTACTGATAACCTTGTTGCTACCAAAATGGTAGATAAATTGAAGTTGGAAAGAACAGTACACCCCACTCCTTATAAAGTATCGTGGCTTCAGAAAGGCCATCAAATTATTGTAACTAAACAATGTAAAGTTGACTTTTAGATTGGTACTTATAAGGATGTTATTTTATGTGATATAATGTCGATGAATGTATGTCACATATTGCTTGGAAGACCTTGGCAGTTTGACTGAAAAGCCATACATGATGGCAGAAGAAACACTTATACTCCTGAGAAAGATGGGAACAAGCATACATTGCTACCATTGAAAGCTGAAGCTGATGAGGAAACACCTGGAAACAACATTATGTTGATGAGTGGGAAGACTCTGTTGCAGGAAGTTGAGAACAACGAGGAAATGCATTTTGCTATTGTTGGGAGACCCAAGGTAATTTTAACTTCTACAAATTTAGAAGATTTACCTGAAGAAATTTGAAATTTGTTGAATGATGTTGCTGATATTGTTGTGGATGAGTTGCCAAATGAGTTACCGCCCATCAGGAGTATTAGTCACCACATTGACTTAATACCTAGAGCCAGTTTTCTGAATAAAGCAGCCTACAGGTTAACACCACAGGAAAATGCCGAAATTGGAAGGCAAGTGCAGGAGATGATGGATAAAGGGTTAATCAGAGAGAGTCTCAGTCCATGTGCAGTACCAACAATACTCAGTCCAAAGAAAGGAGGTGAATGGCGTATGTGCACAGATTCTAGAGCTATAAATAGAATCACCATCAGGTATCGTTTTCCTTTACCAAGAATGGATGATTTAATGGATTGTTTGAGTGGGTAAACTTATTTTTCTAGGATAGACTTAAAGAGTGGGTATCATCAGTTAAGAATGAGAGAAGGGGATGAATGGAAAACTGCATTAAAAACAAATAATAGTTTGTATGAATGGCTAGTAATTCCCTTTGGACTTACTAACACACCTAGTACTTTCATGAGATTGATGAATGATGTTTTGAAGGAGTACATAGGTAAATTTGTGATTGTTTACCTCTATGATATACTTATCTTCAGTTGAAATAAGGAAGAGCATCTAGAACACCTTAAATTAGTTCTAAGAACTTTGCAAAAAGAGAAATTGTTAATAAATCTGAAAAAGTGAAGCTTTATCAAGGAAGAACTAATTTATTTAGGGTTTGTAGTCTCTAAGGAAGGGCTGAAAATGGATCTAGAGAAAATCCAGACAATTGTAAATTGGCCAACTCCTAGAAACACATTTAAGGTAAGAAGCTTCCATGGCCTGGAAAGTTTTTACCGCAAATTTATTCGAAGTTTTAGTCAAATTTGTGCACCCATCATTGAAACAATCATAGAAATTAAACAACCATTCAAATGGACAAAAGCAGCAGACCAAAAATTTAAATTGTTAAAGAGGAATATTACTAAGAAACCAGTCTTGGCTTTACCAAAATTTGAGAAAGTTTTTCAAGTTGAAACTGATGATAGTGGAATTGCAATTGGAGTAGTTCTAAGCCAAGAATAGAAACCCATAGCATAATTTAATGAAAAACCAAATGAAGCTAAACAGAAATATTCATCATATGACAAAGAGTTTTATGCTTTCGTACATGCCTTAAAGAACTAGAGACATTATTTATTGCCAAAGGAGTTTGTGTTATATTCTGATAATCACGCATTATAGTTTATAAACAATCAACCAAAATTGAATCAGAAACATGCTAAATGGGTACAATATTTACAAAGCTTCACTTTTGTAATCAAATATACAAGTGGGAAATCGAACAAAGTTGTTGATGCCTTAAGTAGGGTGAATTTGATTATGCAAGAATTGCAGATTGGTGTTGTGGGATTTGAAGGAATGGTTGACATGTATAAATATGATGCATAGTTTAAAGATATTTATGCAGCAGTAGAAAATCCAGCAGTCCATAACAAAAGCCAGTGGTTGGATTATTCAATCCAAGGGGGATTACTATTCAAAAGTAACAAGTTATGTATTCCTAATTGTTCTATGAGGGAAAACACAATTAAGGAGAAGCACAGTGGAGGTCTGTCAGGACATTTTAGACAAGACAAAACTTTCACTCAGGTAAATACTTTTTATTACTGGTCAAAGATGCAAACTGATGCTAAACGGTTTGTGGAAAAATGCAGGATTTGTCAACATGCTAAGGGGAAAATTCAGAATACAGGATTGTATCAGCCATTACCAATACCCAACCGACCATGGCACGCAGTTAGTATGGATTTTGTTTTGGGTTTACCAAAAACTCAAAGGGGAAATGATTCCATTTATGTTATAGTGGATATATTTTCAAAAATGACTCATTTTATTGCATGCAAGAAAACAAGTGATGCAACACATATTGCTAATCTGTTTTTTTTCAGAAGTTGTAAGATTACATGGATTTCTTGTAAGCATTGTGTCTGATAGGGATACCAAGTTCGTGGGACATTTTTGGAGAATTCTATGGAAGAAACTAGGTACCAACCTTAGTTTCAGTTTGGCATTTCATCCTCAAACGGATGGGCAGACTGAGGTCGTGAATAGAAGTATGGGAAACATATTGAGAAGCCTGGTGTATAACAATCCTAAAAAGTGGGATTTAGCCCTTGCTCAGGCTGAGTTTTCTTATAACAACACTCTGAATCGAAGTACTGGCATGAGTTCGTTCCAAATTGTTTTTGGAATGCATCCAAGGGGTGTGTATGAACTCAGAGACCTAGGAAAGAAAGAGGGACCAAACGCAAAGGCTGAAGAAATTGCAGAACAGATGCAGGGACTACAAGAAGATGTCAAAAGAAGGTTGCAGGAAAGAAATACCAAATACAAGCAAAGAGAAGATATGAAAGGCAAGAAAAGGAATTTCAAGTAGGTGATTTAGTTATGGTGTATTTAAGAAAGAAAGATTTTCTATTAAGACTTATAATAAATTGAAACTCAAGAAGATAGGGCCATGTAAAATTGTAAGGAAATTTTCTTCAAACGCATATGAAGTTAATTTTCCAACAGGAATTGGAATATTGCCTATATTCAATATTGCAGATCTGTATCTATACCGAGAACTAGACGAAGAACCACAAGGGGACACTAAATTGGGAAGAACGGATGCCTACAACAAAAAAGAGGGAGGTAGAAGCCATTTTAGAGAAGAGAGTGTCGAAGAAAACTAGGAGCCAAACTTATTATCTGATGCAGGAATTTTTCTAGAAAGCAGATCCCGCATATAAGAACACAACTGCTTCAAGAACTCTGAAAATACTCAAAGTTTCTACAATAAAATCATGGAAAACATCCAACTCAATCAAACATGAAGGCTAAAAAGAGCCATACAAATCAACTCCCTTAACTATATTAAAATTATGTGGCCAGATATTAAATTGGGCGGCCTCTTGGCTCTTTTCCCTTTAAACCACTCCTCACTCACTCCCCTCTTCACTATCTCAGCTCTTCAACTAGTCAAGTGTGTTATCCTCACAAAAACCACTTATATTTATACATAAATAATGAATTTAATTCACTCCAAAAATCTCTCCACCTAATCCTCAACTAAATCTAATTTAAATTCATTCTAAGTGTGGACTCAAAAAAGTCTCGTACATAGAATTCCTACTCCCTAATTTTGCTACCTAATTCTATTTTCTCTCATATCCTTTTAATTAATAAAAGAATATTTACAAAATCCTCAATTGTATAATTTATCTCTTATTTTATTAAAAAATAACAAATAAATTAATAAAACAATTAAAATGTCACACCCCCCTTTATTACATAATTAAAAATGAAAATTGGCCTTGATGCTCCTGCATCAGACTCCCAAGGTTGAAATTAATCATGATCGCTCGATCATGTGTTTGGATCTGTGTATGCCTGGATCCCATATCTTGTGCTGCAACTTCCCACTTGTCGTTGTTTCTATCTGTTGTTCTTCTCTAGGTCTCCATACTTTATGCTGCATTGCCCCACTGGCTATGCTTTCACAATCTTTTGTTGTCTTTCTCTTGCTTCTTCTTCTTTGTTTTACTGCTACTGGCCTCTTCCGAGATAATTTTATCATCATCCGCCTCATCAGTTCAATCTCTTTGTGTAATAAATTTTTTCCAGCATCTGCAATAAAACCTGTACTCAAAAAACAATTGTTAGAATAAAAAACATAAGGCTTCAGTGCCCCTTCCACTGCTGGCAACATTTCAGTATGCTGCTTTGAAATTCCCTCCTCCATCAACACATTAGTATGCTGATTCAATTCCTCTGTGAGACTATCAGTTAGTCCCTCCTCCACATCATCTGTTTGAAAAATGTTTCCCTGTTTTGTGTCTTTCAATAACTTTCCCTGAAAATAGATCCTCTGCTTTTTCAACTCTCTCCTCTGAAGATCTAACTTTCGATATAACTGAACAATCTCAATTGGAGTAGAACTCGGAAATTTTACACAATTTTCCATACCTTCACTTTCTATTGACCAATCATCAGATGGTCCTTCTTCCCCAGCTTCAATATTCTGCCGAATATTTCAATAAGACCCCTCTGTCTTCATTTCCTCCTGAGATCTTACTATCTCAGCATCATTCTGAATAGATTTCAGATTCAACTTTTCTTCTTTAACAAACTTAAAAAGTTTGTTCAACACCCTATGATATACCTGTCATCACACACAAATCATTAATCTTAAAAACATAAGACCTTGTGGTCTCACTGGATGCTTCAGTCGACATCTCTCTTTGCTGTTGTGAATCCTTCATTTGATTCAGTTCTTCTGTAGTTTTCCATTTAGTCTCATCACTACTTCCATTCTCCCTCTAGAAATCTTCCTGAATTTTCCTGGTTTCAACATCATTACATTGTAAAATTTTGTCAGTAATCCCATTAAACAAATGCACTTGTTTACCTCCTTGGAATTTTCCTCCAGCATTTCCACTTTGTTCTCGCTCCATAACAGCTTTGACTTGCTGTCTTACCCCAAACAAGAAGTCATTTGTGATTTCTTCCTGTTGTAACCAACCAACACATTCCTTCTCTGAAAGGAATTCTCTACCAGACTTTACCTCAAGAATTTCATTCTCCTTTGTGACAGTTCCATCAGACTGCTCACCGCCTTTCGCACATCCTGCAAACATACATAAACTGTGAGAAAAATTGCAAGGCTTCATAGCCTCACCTGCTTCTTTTACGAACACATCTTCAGATGCTTCTAAACTATCCCAATAGTTCATGAGATCTTCCTCACTGATCTCTTCACCCAGAATTTCGCCATGTTCCGGGCCACAAATGGAAACCTCCATTTTTAACTCAACCTCTCTAAGTTCTTCACAACTCAACATCTGCTCGAGCTTCGTCAGCTCCTCCATCAACTGTATGTTTACCTGCTTTTCCCTTCTTGCATGTAGCTTCTGCCACTTCACCTTCCTTCTCATGGTCCAACCATGTGTCTGGTTTCTCATATTTTCCTGCAACAACTTCATTAACAATTCAAGGTGAATTTTTATCTCGACCTTCTCCCGCTCATACTCTTCATCGGATCTCCGAAAATGACTATCAACAGTCATCTTCCCCTCCTTTGTGAACTGCATCTGTTCACGTGTGGACTTCATTTAAGCCACTTCCCTGCAATTCTTCGTACTTTTCATTCATCAAAATGCAACTTCTCTTGCTGTGCTTGGCTTCTCTTTATCCTGGGACCAATCCTTGGCAACCTCTTGCTACAATTTGCTACAAACAACACCTTAGCATGCATGTGTTATTTGATAGTAACCCAAAGGGCTGCAAACCCACATTCACACTCTCAGATGCATATAAAAATGCATTTCAATTTAATGCCCCAATAAAATTTGAAATTTGGCAAACCCGCCAAACCCACAACACACACTTTCTTCAATTTTCCAAGTAAGAATGTACCTCAATTTTCACAATCTGGGCAATCTCAATTTAACATGCAGAAGCTATCTTTTAACCCAAACAATCAGCCCAAAAATTTAAAATCTCATGCTGAAGCTTCATTACTTAACAATGATTATAAAATCATTGAAATACCCATCTTAAGATTTTAATCAACTATTGAAAAGGCCAATTAAGCCCAAAATAATGGACTTCAGCTCTCACCCTCATGGGAGTTCTATTAACCCTTATTAAAACTTCATATAAGCCCAATATAGCACTCACCAACTTTAAAGTTTATTTGACCCAAGTTACAAACTTGGCTTTCAGGGAAACTCACTTAATTTCACCCTTAGACCTTGTCACAATTCAATATAATAATGATCTTTGCAAATATTATATTCGTTTAGGCCCACAACTATCATACCTTATCAACAAAGAAAACAACGCTCAACATACCATTGTTAAAAGCCAATAGCTTTCAATATGAAAATACCCTTAGATTTTCACCTTCAATCTGTTCAAGGTTCCATGCACCTTCATCATCGTCCCCTTGAAACTTCCTTTGCGCTATCAAATTAAGTCTTCAACCAGATTCATGGAGTCCAATTTTCTGCAATTGAACTAAGCTTCAATTACTGCTTCCAATGGATTCAATTCCTTCCTTACTGCTCACGGATTCTAATTCTGCTTTCACATAATCACTGCGTCTAATTGAGCCATCATTGTCTTTTTATTCAATCGACTGTTTTAACACCATTGCAATCTTTTCCAGCGCTATTTCTCAACTTCAAAGCCACGCTTCAAAGCCGCTTCACATTCCATTGCAAAATATTGCCACGCTCTATTCATGGTTCACTTCCGATTCTTCTTTATGTTGCCCTCACGGTTTCAACACAATTCTTTAGCGCTGATCCAAATCGACCATGTTGTTTTCTTAAATGTGTTAACCTTCAATCCTCTCCTACATTCATTCGCATAGGCTTTGAATGCCTCTGCGCCCTTGCTCAGGCTTTTCGCTCATTCTATTCATACAACAAAACCCGAATTCAATTTTAAAGCATCACAACATTCATTTAACTCGGTTTTTGTCTCCATTTCACTGCACCTTCCAATTTCATTGCACCAACAACTTGTCCTCCTGTCTTTGAGATTCCAACTTTGCCTCCTTGGTATGCAGCTTGAACTTTATTTTAAAAGAGCGACTACATATATTTCATGAAATATCGATGGCAATAATCATAATCGATGGCTACAACTATAATTTCTGTGTTATATACAATCCACCATCATAGCAAACAACCCAAACTTCATATCGACCTTCACAACAAAGAATCCAGACTTCATATCAACCATCACAGGAAAAAAAATCGATGGCCATCACATTCACATCGATTTCTTTTTGCAAAACGATTCTTCTCAGCTTATAACAAAATCGGTCATAGATTTTTTTAACCAATGTTATTTTCAGATACACTGCCAAATGTCGAATGTATAATTATTGAATATACTCACATCAATCAACAATTCCACGCAAGGAAAACACTTACAGTTTACACTTACAGTTTTCCTATGAGACACGCACTGGTAAGAATCGTTGACACAAATTTTATTCCTACGTACACTCCAGAACTAACGCAACTTGGAATTGATGACTGTCATCGTACTTTTCAGCTTCAGGAAATCGGTCCACTACTTCAACGCTGATCCGCCTCTTGCTGAACGTTGCAGAATCAACTTATCAATCACTGCTTCAATAACCCAACTCCAGCTCCATTCAACTCATATCTGCTACTCCACAAACACTGTCACAATTTGTCTCTACGCCAGCATTCAAACAAGACAAAGCCTCCAATCTGAATACGTAACACGCTCACTCCCTGATCGGATCAGCAACGACATTCATCAATGGGCCTTTGACCATATAATTAATTGATTTCTGCAAATTAATCAACATTCTGCCGCATAACTTGCCACATTTCCTCACGCTTTAGCTGCGACTTCACTAACGCTCATAGCCCTATGCTTTTTAAGTTTGAACGTTGTTTGTTACAGCTCCAATCGCATAATTTGATTGTTGTGGTCAATTGCGCCAAACACAAAACTTTGCAATCATTGTTTCTCTATGAAACGTGCATGTTTATACCACCTGCAAATGCAAATCCGACCTGCACATTCATTCCAACCTTCGGCATATGTTAATGCATCCAACATCATACCACTTCATGCTTGCGTGGCTTCTCAAAGAATTCAAATTAAGGATGACATTTCCCCTTTCAAAAAAATCCCAATTCGACTTCAAAATCGAATTCCGTTTTGCTGCAATATATTAAAATGACACAGAGTATATATAACCAGTGATTAAAAAAGAATCGAATTCTTCAAATCCAATGCCGAATCGAACAGAATCTTACTTACAGAGCCAAATATACATTAAATAACATACACCACGCACACATTTCATATAGTTACAGACTCAAAGCGCCACAAGCTTTTACACAACTCAATCAACTCTTGCTTCGGCTCCGATACCAAAAATGATGCAGGAATTCTGCTAAAAAGTAGATCCCGCATATAAGAACACAATTGCTTCAAGAACTCTGAAAATACTCAAAGTTTCTACAATAAAATCATGGAAAACATCCAACTCAATCAAACATGAAGGCTAAAAAGAGCCATACAAGTCAACTCCCTTAACTATATTAAAATTCTGTGGCCAGATATTACATTGGGCAGCCTCTTGGCTCTTTTCCCTTTAAACCACTCCTCACTCACTCCCCTCTTCACTATCTCAGATCTTCAACTATTCAAGTGTGTTCTCCTCACAAAAACCACTCATATTTATACATAAATAATGAATTTAATTCACTCCAAAAATATCTCCACCTAATCCTCAACTAAATCTAATTTAAATTCATTTTAGGTGTGGACTCAACAAAGTCCAGTACATAGAATTCCTACTCCCTAATTTTGCTACCTAATTCTATTTTCTCTCATATCCTTTTAATTAATAAAAGAATATTTACAAAATCCTCACTTTTATAATTTATCTCCTATTTTATTAAAAAATAACAAATTAATTAATAAAACAATTAAAATGTCACACCCCCCTTTATTACATAATTAAAAATGAAAATTGGCCTTGATGCTCCTGCATCATTATCAATATTTGGTCAAGTGGAAGATGCCAGTTGGATGACTGCAGCAGAACTATAGAGATTGGGGATCGACTCCAAAGTACTACAAGATCATTTTTCTTCCCTCGGAGTCTGATGCAGGAGCATCAAGGACCTAGCCAGCAATGTGATGTATTGGTCACATGTTGTGGCTAATTTGAAATAAAATAGACTTAGGAATAGTATAATTCATTATTTTATTAAATTTTTTATTTATTTTTGGAACATTGTTAGTTTGTTTTGAAATTAAATAAATATGGAATAAATTTAGCAATTGGTTTCTCTCCCTGTGTGGATGTAGAGCCAACATAGGGATAAGCCTAAAAATTAGGAAGGTAGTAATTTATTGATAAAACCTATTCTAAGAGGAGCAGTTTTATTCCTCAAGTATAAATAGTTGGAGGATGGTAAGGGAACCTCAAGTTTTTTTTTTTTTAGATATATAGATTCCAAATTTTATGTGGAAAATTAGATCAATAGATTATTCATATCTAATGAAGTGATCTTATGAATTGGTTTATTTCTGCAATTTTATTATACATATATATTGCTGGAATGCGTGAGTGCAGGAGATTGACACCAGATTGAAGACACATTCTGTGTTGGGGAAAAGAGTGCGACTATGGGTGTAGCGGAGCCATGGGGCAATGCAGTTCGATTTGTTGCAGCACCAAAATAGCTTGAAAGCTAATTACGCAAACATGAAATGTTGTCAGGTTCGTGACAGTGATCAAGTAAAAATACCACAACGTGGGAGTGCTGACAAATGGTTTTACAAAAACGTGATGGTGAATGGATTGGCATAATCGATTTGCATGGAGACTCTGCTGTCAATACAAAGTTAAACATCGAACCCACAGTGGCGTGCATGGAGGCTACACGAATTTTGGTTGCATTGTATTGTGTATGGTCAGAGTAAATGTTGATACTACATGTGTTGCAGGTTATAATATATATACGTAGGCAGAAACACAACTTTACTTACATCGGGTTTGAAATTTGTTGAGATATGATTTGAACCATGTTAACGTTAAAACCTATACTTTGTTAACGCTATATGCATGTGGTCGAATCAAATGAATTATATGGATACAACCTATGAAGGTTGAAGCTGTCATATAATTTTGGTTTAAATTCATGTTATTCAAATCCTTTAATGGATTCCAAATTGTTAATGATATAGTTCAAGTCGGGTCTTAAAAAAAATACCATTTGGAAAGAAATAAATGGTATTTGGTCTCGAGACATTTACATCATTGTGTTTGGAAATAAGTGGGAAATTTACATTGACTGAAGAAGTGGAAATCTAGTATATCTGGACCAACAAGAGGCAAACTAGTTTCATAAGGAAGAAAAGTCTAGGCCTTAATAAAATTATACATTTTACTACAATGAATTGATTGGTAGGAATTGTGTGGTGTTTTTCCTACATCAATATATATATATATATATATATATATATATATATATATATATATATATATATATATATATATATATTCTAGAATGCAATTAAAACTGAAAGTAGCTTTTCTATGTGCATTAATGAAAAATGTTGCAAGTACTAGATATATATTTTCTAGAATGCAATTAATTGAAAGTAGTTTTTCTATGTGCATTGATGAAAAATGTTGCATGTATTGGATATATACATGTTCTAGGCAATTAACTGAAAGTAGCTTTTATATGTGCATTGATGAAAAATGTTGCACGTATTGGCTATATATATGTTATATAATGCAATTAATTGTTCAAGTAGTTTTACTATGTGCATTGATGAAAAATGTTGATGTACTGGATATATATGTTCTAGAATTCAATTAACTATTCAAGTAGCTTTTCTATGTGCATTGATGAAAAATGTTGCGCGTACTAGATATATATGTTCTAGAATGGAATTAACTAAAAGTAGCTTTTCTATACATGCATTGATGAAAAATGTTGCACGTACTGAATATATATGTTCTAGAATGGAATTAACTGAAAGTAGCTTTTCTATACATGCATTGATGAAAAACGCTGCATGTACTGGATAAATATACATTATAGAATTCATTTTTAAAATTTTATGATTGTTTGACACATCTAACAGGACCTAGAATCTTATGATTGTTTATATATATATATATATATATATATATATATATATGTACTGTACTTCAATCGTTTAAACAAATATATTCAAACATGTGTAAAATCATTTCTACGTGTACATATATTCATGTGAATTTTGTTGTTGTTTGGAAAACGATAATTTGAATTAAAAAAAAAAAAAAAAAAAAAAAAAAAAAAAATATCATAATCACATGCAAAATGTAGTTCAACCATCCATAACTTGAGTTTTAAAAACTTTTTTATTATATCACAACATTACTTCACATGCCATGCCAATTGTAGTTCAATTATCCAATAAAAACATTTAACATTATATCACGTGCCAAATGTAGATCAACCATCCAAAACTTAAGTTTTAATTAAACAAAACATTATAGATCACAACATTACTTCACATGCCAAATGTAGTTCAACCATCCAAAACTTAAGTTTTAAAAACAAAACAAATTATAATACAACATTACTTCACATGCCAAATGTAGTTCAAAAACAAAACAAATTATATATAACAATGTAACATTACTTCACATGCCAAATGTAGTTCAACCATCCAAAACTTAAGTTTTAAAAAGATTATATATCACATTCACATGTACCAAATGTAGTTCACATGAAATATGTCCAAAATTTGTAGATCTCACAAGTATCAAGTATCAAGTTATATATGACTGCATCTAGATAAGACTATATATAAAAAAGTAAATTTAAGACTAAATCTATTGAAAATATAATGTTGCATGTGTGCATGTGTATCATCCATCAAATTGTGCATGTGCATCATCCATCAAATACAGATGGATGTAGTGTCTTTCCCAACAAAGTCTCAATCCTCGAGCTATCCTGCGAAGCATGGGGAACCTGTACACAATGTGTACAAAAATTAAAATTTGATGTTTTAAAATTGAGTGAGAATATATAGAACTACATGTAAAATAAAAATAAAAAGTAAAAAAATCATGCAATACCTCATGAGGTTTCCTCTCCATTTTTTGCTCGTTCGTTACAACTTCCCCCATGGAAACATATCTAACAGTAAATTGTACGATATACATGTACATATATATATATATATATATATATATATATATATATATATTAAAAAATTTCAAATGAAAATGCATATAAATAAAATTATTTTCAATAATTTAAAAAAAAAAGTTAGACAACTTATTCAAATGGTTGAAATGGTGTGGATGTTCCTGTCTCCATCACTAGAGTCCATGGAGAAAAGAAATCCTCTATAGAAACCTAAAATTCAAAAAATTTAAGAGTATAAAATGCCTCAAGATCAAGACCTCAATTTATCTTTTTCTCATGACTTCTACAAAATTATCAGTGGTTGGCCCAAGCTTTTGCATCAATATATAAAAAAATTTATGTTAAAAAAACACATGCAAACAAATTTGTACAAATTGAATGAAAAAAATATTCAAATTGATGGCCACCTCGATGTGGTTGGCTAGCATCTTGCCCACCCTGAGACTGTTGAGAACTAGAATGACCCTGGTGAGAACCAACACGACCACGGATTGGTTGAGAACCAACATGACCATCTGTTGATTGGCCTCTAGAGGAATAAATATCACCACCTTCATGCAACTCGCCAACTCTTACTGATGGCCCTCTAAGGGAATCCGAACCACCACCAACCTCACGAGACGAGAGATAAGCTTCATAAAAAAATATGAATTTATAATCAGTTCAAAAATACATTCATATGTATGAATACATGTACATATTCATTGATTAGATTGCGTGAACCATACCATGATTGCGTGAACCATGGGCATGCTCCATTGATGGAGTAGACACCCTTCTCCTCTTGGCTCCTAAAAAATAAAAAATGAAACTTATTGACAACTAATTTAACTCACAAAATTGATAAAAAATCAATTCCATATGTACAGACATGTGTGTATATGTATGGAGATTTAATATTATATTTAAATACCATGAACACCCCTCAATCCCTTATCCCCCTCTCTCATAGAGATATGGGATTCTGTTGATATTCGTTGTTCATCCTCCATGATATAGATATCTACAGTGGACATTTACAATTATTTTTTTAAATTACTATTTCAAATAAATCCAAAATAAATTTCAGAAAATTAATGTAATTTAGTGTACACAAATTATGTAAAACACAACTTTCAAAGCACTAATTGATGTGTGAAACTCAATTTAAGCAAAAAATTTTATAAAAATGTTAAGTTCACCAAATTGCGTTTTACATGGTGGAAGCACACTTGGTATAAAATTGAAAACACATTATCATTAAAAAAGAAGCGTGAAACTCCATTTAAACAAAAATTCGTTGAAGTCCCCGCATTTTAATTTTATAAAAATGTGAAGTTCACCACTTGTTGCAAATGTGAAGTCTACCAAGTTGCGCTTTACATGGTGTGGTGGGAGCACACTTGGTATATAATTGAAAAAAACACATGGTCATTAAAAAAGACGCATTTATAAGTACAAAACACACACATATCCAAGATATGTTACAATGTCCATCAATAAATTTTGAAGGAGAGTGTCTCAACACTAATTCATCTATGAGAGATTAATTTTGAATTTTTGAAGAAAAGAGTCTCAAAATTAATTCATCTTTTAGAGATGAATCTTGAATTTTTGAAAAAGAGCATCTCAAAACCAATTCATCTTTGAGATATGAATCTTGCATTGGCATTGCCCCGTTTAATATTCTAATTCATCTTTGATAGATGAATCCTGAATTGGCATTTCCACACACAATAGATCAACATACATCTTATTCACATTTGTACAATGTCTTATACTAAAAAATTGAAATTGGCTAACAATATTGTTTGCTATTCCATGCAGTTCTTTTAGCCTCTCCCTTTTAACTTGGTACATGCCATTTATGTGGTTGCACACAAGTTCAGAATTGGTGAAAGCTACAATTCCATTTGATCCATACTCCATAGTTGTTCACAAGCCTTCTATCAATGCAATATAATATGCCTCGTTGTTTGTTTTTCTTCCCGGTATATTCATTTTCCTTTGGACGACTTTGCTAGTCACAATATTGGAAAGCACATATGTAATGACTGCTTTCCTTGGATTGGGATAGCAAGAAACATCTATGCATAATTTCCATTTTTCAACCATATTTAGTGGACCTTTTTATCCCTAAAAAAACAAATTCAAAAAATATATATTAAATTGACATTTATTGCAAATGCATGGGAGAAATGACACATGTGCATGAGATAAATGACATGTGCATGGTTTATCTTAAAGTTTGAATTAAATTTTATGGTAGAATTCACATCCAGAAATGAGATGCATTAAATATTGCATTGCCTAGAGTTTAAGGGAGATTTATGACACATATACATGGTTCATTCATGGTTTGCATGAAAGTTTGCCTTAAAATTTATGGCATGAATCACATCTAGTTCAATAACATGCCTTAAGAAAGGATGAGATCCAGAGGCTACCTAGACCTTTACAGAATGCTTCATAACTTGTAGAAGTTAAGACTCAACCAAAAAACTAAAATCCTATGGAAGTTCAACCACATTAGGTTTAGTTTCTATGCCTTAAAGTTTGCCTTGAGTTAATGGGGGAAAGCCTTGAGTTTGGGGATACTATCCTATGAGAGTTGAGCCAATTTAGGTTCAGTTTTTAGGCCTTAAAGTTTTCCTTGAATTAATGGGAGGAATCCTTTAGTTTTTGGGAGAAATGACATTTACATGGTATGCAAAATTATTTTATGCACTTACTAAAACAACATTCAGTTTTTAGGCCTTAAAGTTTGCCTTGAATTAATGGGGGAAAGCCTTGAGTTTGGGGGATACTATCCTATGAGAGTTCAACCACTTTAGGTTCAGTTTTTAGGCTTTAAAGTTTGCCTTGAATTAATGGGAGGAATTCTTTAGTTTGTGGGATAAACGACATTTACATGGTTTGCAAAATTATTTTATGCACTTACTAAAACAACTAGTTATGTCGAAAGTCACACCTTTATGAGTTTGTGGGAGAAATGAAATAGAAATGACACATGCCTTACAGTTTGCATAAAATTTTATGGGAGAAGGGAGAAATGACACATGTACAAGGTTTTCCTTAGAGTGGTAGTGGTTTATGGACATTAAAATGAAGAACTTATATTTAGATCTGTTACAGATATTGACTGTAGGGGCATTTACTGGATATGTCACCTTTGAGAAAAGATGAGATCCAGAGGCTACCTAGCCCTTTACAGACTTTGCCTTTAGAACTTGTAGAAGTTAACACTCAATAGACAGACTAAAATCCTAAGGAAGTTCAAAATCCTATGAGATTTCAGCCACTTTAGGTTCAATTTTTAGGGTTACAAAAAACATGCTTTAAAGTTAATGGGAGAAAGCCAACATGACATGTATGCTTTAAAAAAATTGCCTAAGAATTTATGGGAGAAATGACACATGTACACAGTTTACCTTAAAGTGGTTGTGGTTTATGGATATTAAAATGAATAACTTCTTTTTAGATCTATTCCAGAGATTGACTATAGGGGCATTTACTGGATATGTCACCTTTCATAAAAGATGAGATCCAGAGGCTACCTGGCCCTTTACAGACTCTGCCTATAGAATTTGTAGAAGTTAACACTACCTGTCCCAATTATACCCTATGAAGTGTGTAGAGGACTCGTGGAATCAGTCACACTACTTTACGTAGACATAAGGGTGTATAAGAGTGTACTAAGTTCAAAAATATGGTCATATTATTGGATATCTTTCCCAAGAGCCCAAATGTACTCCTTAAGTATATGTGGGGTCTATACAACCATCTAAAAAAGCAAGTGATTCTTTCCAAGCTAAGGGTAATGTATGAACCATGTGTATACGCATATTATCTAGAAACCATAGGCCAAAATAAAGGGTACTTAAGTGGTTTGAAGAAAAAATAGCACCAAGAAGCTTTGAAGGAGGGGAATAAGAACTGGAAATAGGAGGATAAGAATAAAATAGCCACCACACATCCATGCAAGGGTATTAGAAATAATTCTAACCATTGCAACATTGATGGTCACATTAAGGAGAATTATTGGATGTTTGGTATGTGTTATATTCTTTATGTGAATGCTCCCATGCGCTATATATTTTTTCTAAGCATAGTGATGGGAATAAAATGGGAGGAAAGGACCCCCACTTTAGGGTTTCATATAGACGAAAAATTCCCCACACACAAGTGTTCAGGGGTAGTGCCCTAAAAAAATGTTTTTGGGAAAATAAATTCTCCCTTTATGATGGTTTTTTCTTTTAGCATTTTTCTAGTGCATGGTTGTTTACCCCATAGTTCTACAATTTCAGTTAAAGAACTAAAGTTTTATTTGATCCAAGGTAATGGATTGGTAGGTTATAATTGTTGTGGGAAATATACATATATACATACATACCTATGTGTTTGTGTGTGTGTTTGATGGTCTAAAAATTAATATACTAATAAAAAAAATGATCTTCTCGTTTTGGGTTTCTCAAGTAATTATATGTTAATGCATGTGTTTTACATTGAAAATTTTTCATTTTATTAAGAATTTATTTGAAACAATTAACTATATAAGGTTAAAACCTATGTTTTGTATCAAATTAATTTTGATTTCAATGGGAAAATTTTATGGCTAATGTGTTTTTCTCGAAATGTGATAGACCCCATTAAAATGGGAAATGTGATAGACCCCATTAAAATGGGAGATATATCGAAATGATTCCTATGGTGTAATAAAATAGTTGAGTAGTTTAAAGATATAGATGCATAAATTCAATGAGCATAGTTTTGAGATATATAAGTCCAAAATAGAATAGTTTTTGGTGAACAAATATCAGTGGATCACTATGGATATATCTGCTTCATTAAAAGGGATTTTTCTAGAAGGACGAACTAAGTTGGAAAGAAGGGAAAACATCACAATTATATGTTAATGTACATATGTTTTACATTGAATATTTTTCATTTTATTAAGAATCTATTTGAAACAATTAACTATATAAGGTTAAAACCTATGTTTTGTATCAAATTACTTTTGGTTTCAATGTGAAACTTTTATGGCTAATGTGTTTTTATCGAAATGTGATAGTCCCCATTAAAATGGGAGATATATCGAATTGATTCCTATGGTGAAATAAAATAGTTGAGTAGTTTAAAGATATAGATGCATAAATTCAATGAGCATAGTTTTGAGATATATAAGTCCAAAATGGAATAGTTGTTGGTGAAAAAATATCAGTGGATCACTATGGATATATTTGCTTCATTAAAAGGGATTTTTCTAGAAGGATGTCCACTAAGTTGGAAAGAAGGGAAAATATCACAATTGTATGTTAATGTGCATGTGTTTTACATTGAATATAAGAGGTTTTTTCTCTCTCTCATTGTTTGAGTCCTAATCTTATAAAAGGTTTCCACTAAATCTATTCCATATTACTTTTCATGTGAACCACATTCCCAAACCCACCCATCTATGTACCTAAAAGCCAAGCCAAGTGTAAAAAGGGCTTATTTCATATTTTTCTTTAACACATATGTGATTAATTATCGTTAGAATTTATATGGTAGAAATACGTATAAATATTAATCCTGAGTATAGATCTATTTTGACTTTAAGAAATATTTCATGTTTTTTAGAAAGTTTATCTTAGGAGGTAGAACTAAAACATTTATAACCCACAAAAGAAACCATGGCCCGAG
This sequence comes from Pinus albicaulis, assembly GCA_034641835.2. Taxonomy (NCBI): domain Eukaryota; kingdom Viridiplantae; phylum Streptophyta; class Pinopsida; order Pinales; family Pinaceae; genus Pinus; species Pinus albicaulis. The sequence continues at coordinate 787,590,538 of CM076576.1, forward strand.
AGCATCACATGCAAACAAAAGTTACTCCCATGTTTGAAACACCACCTCACATCATCATAAGGGTTGAAAACCACTAAACAACCCATACTAAGTTCCCTAGAAGGGATGACTATCATATTTAATGATTGTGTTTATCTCCAAGGTCAAAAGGAAAATCAAAGTTAGAAAGGCAATTAGAATAGAAATTAAGGTAAGACCATGACCTTTTACCCAATATTGAATGAAGGTGAGCAACCATAGATATTTAAGGAAGTTCAAGAATCCAAACTATCTGATATGATAGGTAAGAGTGTAACATACCTAAAATACATATAAAGAAGAAATTGTTCCCTTTAACACTACTATAATTGTGCATGCATAAGAAATATTATATTTCTTCTAGAAGGATATTTTGAGAGGAATCTTGAGCGAGTTCTTGAAGGCTGAAAGAATGAAGCTCTAGGATTATCAATTGTAGATTTAGACCCTCTATTGACCTACATTAAAGGCAATTCAACTATGCAGTCCTTGACCAAAATTGCAGAGGCTTCAATTCGGGTTTCCTAAGAGATTTCATAGGTGACACTTGGTTGTTTCGATTCGTTTTCTGAGCATCTTTCGGTCAACTGTCGTTTGGATTTTGGAGGAAAGTTTGAAAGTCAGGACAGTTTGATTATCTCTCTCTCTAAAAATTTATATCTATTAAGAAGAAGAAGATCCGTTGGGTTTTCTCTTATATGTTTTGTCTTCTGCATTTTATTTCTATGTTAAATATACAATTAATGTCAAGATGCTTGACCAAAATTCCAGAGGCTTAAATTCGAGTTTCCTAAGAGATTTTCATTTTATTTATATGTTCTATATACAATTACTGTCAAGATCCTTGACCAAAATTATTATCTACCAGTTTGAAAGTCAGGACAGTTTGATTATCTCTCTCTCTAAACATTTATATCTATTAAGAAGAAGAATATTTGTTGGGTTTTCCCTTATCTGTTTTGTCTTTTGCATTTTATTTCTATTCTATATACAATTACTGTCAATATCCTTGACCAAAATTGCAAAGGCTTAAATTCGGGTTTCCTAAGAGATATTTAATGGTGAAAATGTGATTGGGTTACACTTTTTTCCCTTTTTTGAGAAAAAAAATTCATTTTTTTTCGGTTCTTCAACCTTCTGCAAGCTAAACCTATTTTTCTGTTTAGAATTTCATTTTTTGATAAAAATAAAAGTTGTCAAAAGTTTTGTTAGCTTTCTATTACTTATTTTTTGGAATTTTTTTATACACATTTGATATGTCAACTTAGCATTTATTTGAGTGTGTGTTTTTTAACAATCAAATGATTCATAAGAAGTCATGTTAATATGCAATGTTGTATTCTTTGAAAATTTGTGTTTTTGAGAAACAAAATGTGTTACAACAATCTAGACAAAGTCTACTTCAGTTTCATCATATTTACAAAGCCAACGGATGCATATCATAATTACTAGAAGTTTTTGAACTGGTACAATATGAAAAAACTGCATATTTTGAATATGTTTCGCGACGCAAGAAATTTCTTAACATATAAATTATAAACTAAAAATCTAAAAACTACCCATTAGAGACAACGGACCAATGTAATGCACCATAATTTTTTCAATTTTTTTACAATGTATTTTGGAAGATACAGAATTATGATTTCACTGAATCATAATGACCTTCAGAAATTGTTTGCACCCGTTTTATTACAAAATTAATTAAAATTAGTAAATATTTATGAAATTCCATAAAAATTATATTTCCTGAAAGAAGATTCAATTCTTAAAATGCTTGTCTTGGTTCCGATAGTTAATTCAGAATGTTTCATGGATTTTAATCAATCCAAAGTTGCAGATATGTATTTAGAGCTTGGCTCTGCGTAATTTCTGACACGTTAGTTCGACTGAACTCTTAGAAAAAATTTCGGCCGAATTTTTTTATGTGCCGACGGCCCGTCAAGTCTAACGACATAAAAGTTCGGCCGAAATTTTACATGACTTTCCGTCGGCCGGAAAATACCACAGAGCCCCTCCAAAAAAACATTTCGCGGCAATATAAATTGCCGCGATATCATTCATTATTTTCGCATATTTTCACACATTTGGTCTGAATTTACAAATGTCTTGGTCTAATTTTGCAAAGAATTGTTTTGGGTTTAAGGACTTTTCTTAGAGGTACATTCAATGAACATTTTTGCAAAAAATTGTTTTGGGTTTAAGGAATTTTCTTGGAGGAACATTCAAAGGACATTTCTTGGAGGTATGTGATACATTTTTTGGATGTTTTTTGGGCATCATTTTTTTTGAAAGTATGGATTGGGCTTAATTTTCATTGTTTTTGAAGGTATGGATTTGAGCTTAATTTCGAAAGGACTATTTTTAGGCTTAATATTCAAAGGACATTTTTTGGACATTTTCTGGAAGTATTTTTTAAAGTGATATTTTTTTAGAGGTTTTTTTGAAGTATTTTTTAAGTGGCATTTTTTAAGAAGTTGGAATTAATTTTCAATGGAAATTTTTTGGAGGCATTTTTTGAAGTGACATTTTTTTAGAGTACATGTTTTGGGTTGAAGTAAATCTTTTATAATGATTTTTTAAAATGAGTTTTTGTCTAACTTTTTAAATGAAATTTTTTTGTAGGACTTGGAAGGAAATATTTTGAGCTTTGTTTCATTTTTATAAGACATTTTTTTCTCGGATTTTTTGAAGTAAGTGTTTTGGATTGAAGTATGTATTTTTTGCAAATTTTTTAAAATTGAGTTTTTGTCTAAATTTTTGAAGGAAATTTTTTGAACTTCATACTCTATTCTCATGGGAAATTGAAGGAATTTTACAAGAAAATATGATCGAAAAAGAGACCATGAGAAACGTAGAGAAGAGATGAGACAATATCGCAAAAGAAATATAGAAGCACTTTCAAATATTGAAGAGGAAAATAAACCTCAACTAGAAGTTGAAGCAGGTATGTAAATGTAAATATTACGAGTTTGATATATTTAAAATTTTCCTAGTGTAAAATGAGAAGCTTAATTTTTATTTGATGAATTAATTTCAAAAATATTTTGCAATTTAAACAGATAGAGATATTCCTCAAAACATTGATGATGAGATACAAAATTTTGAAAGAGAAAGTGAAAGAGATATTGAACCAATGATTGAAGATATTGAAAATGTTGAAATAAATTCAACTGAAGAAATTGAATCACAAGGTATATATATATATATATATATATATATATGTTGAACACATGCACGTATTATTGAAATTATACATATATTTATTAATTTAATTATTCATTGAATATGTAAACTTATTATGTAATATTCATTCGAATATGTACAGATGAAATCAATGTTGATGATGAGATGTTAGAAAATGTTGACATTCACACATATGGAGATAAAAGAGCTGACCATTATATACGATATCGTGTTAACCGCATTTTTGATACGTACTTCATAAAGGAAAATGTGATAGTTCAAGCCCAAATGTTGAAAGGTCTCTTATCATCAAGGAAATTAAAAGAAGATACGACTTTATTGGGTATTCGAAATTTAACCAAAGTTTAAAAAATGAAGGAAAATGTGATAAAAAATATAAATAGTGCTATAAATTCAATTAGAAGATCTAGACAGACAAATGTTTCGGTTGTACGTAGAGCAATACATATGGCAGTGGTTTCATCAAGTACTAAAGAGAATCGCTTGGTAAAATCTATGGCACGAGCATTAGGAACCTCACGAAAAACTTAGCATAAACATCAGAAATTTCGGTTACAAATAAATGTAAATGATGAACTCGATTGTTGGAGAGCTATTTATAAGCAACCATACAAAGATAGACTTGGAGAACATGTTAGAAAAATAATATATGAATATTGGAAGAAAAATTCACGTTTTTCGCCAAATACAAGGGATGTGATGCAAAGAAGAATAGCACGAAATCAGTACGAAGAACATGAAAAACGTTTCTTGAAAACCACTCAGATAGAGTTGTTCAAAAAGTTAAAAGAAGAGAATCATGAAATTCATGTGTCAATCAATGCTTTGTTCAACAAAAACCATGGTATGTAAAACCTATTACCGTACGCGACACTTGTTGTTGTTGTTATCATGTGGAATTTGAGTTGTATTAAGACACATTCCTTAATTTTGGTAGAACATTTTGGAAGCATTCACCTCCTCCTTCCACTGTCCGTGATTTCATATCTCAAATTATATGTGAAAGACAAAGCAATGATCTATTTTATGAAAAGAAATGTGTTGGTGGTAAAAAATGCGATGATTGTGGAAATTTGACTAAATTTCAAAACAAATATTGTATTGATATAAATGATCAATCATTGTCCAACATGAAAGTGAAATGGAAGAGATATGAATATATCCATACATCGATTCAAGGTGCAAATAGTGCTAAAAGAATTGAATTACGAGAAGAAGAAATTTTTGAGATAGACTTTTTGAGAAAGTTTGAGGCAGAAATTTATAAATACACCAAGCATTCCCATAGAGCTCGATGGCAAGACTTGAAATTCAAAAAATCCCGTGAAGTTTTTCCACCAGGGACCATTTTGTCAGTAATTGATTTTGTAGAAAACTGCACATTTGTTCCGCAAAAAGAAATTCATAGTGAATAATATCATTCTGACCAAGTCTCCATGCTCCTCCATATTCTATATAGACATGCTGAACAAAACGTCGATCATATAGAAATTACTTGCGAAAATCGACATGCTATTAAAGAATATCACTTTTATATCAGTGATGATCGTACACATGATACATTTTGTGTACAACACAGTTTTGGAAAGATTTATGACTCCTTGAAAAGTCACGGAATAACATTCAATGAACATTGGATATGGTTAGATGGATGCGCAGGTCAACTCAAATCTACACGATCATTCTTTTGGTTGTGTTGTCTTCATAAGAAAACCTGCATTAAACATTGTTGGAATTTCTTCGAGACTGGTCATGGAAAAGGAGAACATGAAAGTGCAGGGGCATGCATAAAATGAGCACTTCGAAGATATCAAATGAATCCCTCTGCAAACTGACTTGTGGACGCTAAAGAAGTTGTTCAATGGTGCATTGTTGCTCTAAGCCATGGGACTAACCGATCAATGGAAGTGCGAAGGTATATTCAATTTAATTTTTATTGGATATCTAATTTTAAACAATGTACATTTATCACAATTTGATTGTCTCTGATTGATTATCTTTGATTGTATTTTGACATCATATTTACATTCTTCTTTGAATTTTCCATATAAAGATTTTTTTGGCATATTGGGATCGAAGAAGTAGATAGATCAATTGGAAATGACGTTGAAACAATAAAAGGGACTCAAAAATTGCATTCAATTAAAACAAAGTTGTCCAGAAATGTGTTTGCATTGAATAAAATAAAATATTCTTGTTTTTTTCATTTTTGCATAGACAACACAAAATCCAATGACGTTTGTGAAAACAAAATGTATGTAAAATATTGGAAACATACAGAGCTAAATACAAAGGGAAAATTTTTTGTTGCAATGTTTTAAGAAATGCAATTAGAGGAGACTACATTATCATTCGATGGTGATCGAGTTTCTGATCTTGTTAGAGAAGGTAACAGTTGAATTGCTTTCAAATGATAAAGATCTAGAAATAAATTTAAATACATTTAAGTTTGTTAAGTTTGTTTTATTGTGCAGGAGATGTTTTTGTTGTAATTGCACCTACTAACAACGATGAAAATGTGAAGTATTATTTGATGCATTGCACTGAATGAAAAATGAAATTATTAGAAAACTATAATGATCACGGGTTTCCATATGAAAGAGGATCTATTATACTGAAACATTATTTTTTCAGACAAACTAATAAAAGTGGGGATTTTGTTTACTTTGAAGACTATGAACCTGATGTCATAAGTTGTCAATATAGTCACTTGGTGTGTGCAGCATGCATAAATTTGATAGAGGTTCAATCAAAGAAAAAACGAAAATTAAGAAATGGAAAATGTCAAAATTCGATCATGAACGGATCATTGAAGATGGCATTCCATTGGAATTTTTTTGATTGAACTGCCCAACAATTTATTCTCTTTGGATTATGTTTTAGAACTTCTAAAACTCAAATAAAAATTGAGTTGTCTTGTTATGTTATCTATGCAAGTGTTTTCACATGTACAAATTGTTTTGGTACATGCACACTAGGATCAACTGAAAGTATATTTTCTATACATGCATTGATGAAAAATGTTGCATATCTATATATATGTGTGTGTGTGTGTGTGTTTAAGAATGAAATTAAATGAAATTAGTTTTTCTATTTGCATTGATGAAAAATGTTGCACGTACTAGATATATACACGAACTGAATGTGACCAGTTTTTCTTGTGGGTTTTTCTGGTAAAATGTATGGAATGTAAATAAATCATCCATAGTATAGTTTTGTACGAAGATTCCTTTCAGACAAGAGACTCGGAGCACTTCTCCGACTTTTGGTGGGATTTGACTCACATCTCTATTCCTAATAGAAAATCTAGTACAAAATTTTTCTGTCCAATGTTCAGATATGTTCTAGGCAATTAACTGAAAAATAGCTTAATTCTAATTCATGTTTGATGAAAAATGTTGAAGTAATGGATATATATGTTCTAGTTCAAGCAATTAACTATTCAAATAGCTTTTCTATGTGCATTGATGAAAAATGTTGTATATATATATATATATATATATATATATATATATATATGTTTCGTGAATGAATTAATCAAAGTAGCTTTTCTATACATGTGCATTGATGAAAATTAGTGGACATATATTTACATTATAGATTGCATTTTTAAAATTTTATGATTTTTTTCAACAAATCTAACAAGACCTAGAATATTATGATTGTTTATATATATATATATATATATATATATATATATATATATATATATATATATTGTACTTCACAACATTACTTCACATGCCAAATGTACTTCAACCATCCAAAACTTGAGTTTTAAAAACTTTTTGATTATACAACAACATTACTTCACATGTCATGCCAATTGTAGTTCAACTATCCAATAAAAACATTTAACATTATATCACATGCCAAATGTAGATCAAACATCCAAAAATTAACTTTTAATTTAACAAAAAATTATAGATCACAACATTAATTCACATGCCAAATGTACTTCAACCATCCAAAACTTAAGTTAAAAAAAAAAAAAAACAAATTATAACACAACATTACTTCACATGCCAAATGTAGTTCAGAAGAAAAACATTACTTTATAGATCACAACATTACTAGTAGTTCAACTATCCAAAACTTAAGTTTTAAAAACCAAACAAATTATAACACAACATTACTACACATTCACATGCCAAAAGTACTTCAACCATCTAAAACTTAAATTTTAAAAACAAAACAAATTATAACACAACATTACTTCACATGCCAAATGTAGTTCAAAAGAAAAACATTAATTTATAGATCACAACATTACTAGTACTTCAACTATCCAAATGTAGTTCACATAAAATATGTCCAAAAATTGTAGATCTCACAAGTATCAAGTATCAAGTTATATATATATATATGTGTGTGTGTGTGTGTGTGTGTTGTGAAGCCAGCTCCAAAAATAGAAGAACAGAGATATCAACGCCTTAGAAATAAGCCACTTCGAGGGGGCAACCTCCAATACATTACATAAATGAACAATTCTTCGATGAAACAAATTAAAAAACCTCCTTTCTATATATAGGAGTCCATGGGGCCACAATGTAATCCTATTGGGGCCATAATGTAATCCTAGCCGACCTAACAATAATAATTTAAGGGCACAATAATAACAATATGGGGGTTACAAGGGTACAATAATAACAATAAGGGGGTTACACTAACAACAATAAGGGACTATACTAGTAATATAGGGACCTAACATGCCCCTCTCCTTCAAAAAGTGTTGTCCTCAACACTTGAGTAGCTCTGGGTGCTTCTGTATAAAATTCTCATCCTCCCATGTAGAATCTTCAGTGGGTAAGTTCTTCCACTTGATGAGATACTCTGAAATTGATCGATTCCGTAGATGTCGAGTTCTTGTTTCCGTGACCGCTTCAGGTTCCAATATGATTTTTCCTTCCTCATCAAGTTCTGGCAATATTGTTTGAACTGGAAGATTTTCACCTATAACCTTCTTTAAGCATGAAACATGGAAAACCGGATGCACTCGCGAAGAAGCAGGAAGCTCCAATTTGTATGCCATAGTACCAATCTTTTGCAACACCTTGTAAGGACCATAGTACTTTGGTGATAATTTATTATCCTTCTTAGCTTGCTTGAGGGACATTTGTTTGTATGGTTGCATCCGTAAAAATACCCAATCTCCTACATCAAAACTTCTCTCGCTGCGATGTTGATCTTCTTGTTGTTTCATTCGATTTTGTGCCAAATTCAGGTTATCCTTTAAGAGTTGGAGAACTTCTTGCTGATGCTCGATGTGATCTTCCACTGCTTGAACCTTCGAATTTTTTCTTAAATATGATGTGATGGATGGTGGATGATATCCATAAAGTGCCATAAATGGGGTCATTTTTGCTGCAGTATGGAAGGAAGTGTTATACCACCATTCAGCAAGAGGTAACCACTTGACCCATTGTATTTGTTTATCATATACAAAACAACGAAGATATCCTTCCAAACATTTATTTACTATCTCAGTTTGACCATCAGATTGAGGATGATAAGATGAGCTATGAGCTAATCGAGTACCCAAACAAGAAAATAACTCCGTCCAAAAATTTCCAGTAAAAATGGGATCTCTGTCGCTCACAATAACCCTTGGGCTTCCATGTAGCTTTTGAATTCTGTCCATAAATGTAGTAGCAATCGTACTTGCTTTAAATGGATGAGATAATGCACAAAAGTGTGCATACTTGGTAAGTCTATCAACTACCACCATGATGACACTCTTTCCTTTGGAATTAGGTAAACCTGTGATAAAATCCATTGAAATCTCCTCCCAACGTTGACTTGGAATGGATAAAGGTTGTAGAAGACCCGAGGTCTTAATTGTCTCAACTTTATTCTGCTGGAAAACCAAACATTCCGCCACAAACTTTTGAATATCAGATTTAAGGCCATCCAAAAAAATTCTTTCTTCACCCTGTGGTAAGTTTTTAAAAATCCTGAGTGTCCTCCTAAAGGAGAAGTGTGCAATTCCAAAAGAATCTTTTGTTTTAGTTGGGAATTCTTACAAAGATATAAGCGATCTTTGTACCATAAAGAATTATTTTTCCAACTAAATGTATCAGATGTACTAGGATCTTGCTGCAACTTTTGAATGAATGTCCATACTTCCTTTTCCTTCTTCCATTCATCTCTTGCTTCGGTTATCCAATCTGGTTGGATAATATAAATGGCACAAAGCAATGCTTCCACCTCTTCATTCTTTCTTGAGAGTGCATTTGCAACGACATTAAGCTTCCCTTTTTTGTAGATTATTTCAAAGTCATAACCCAACATCTTTGTGACCCATTTTTGGTGCTCTTCTGAAGATAGTCTTTGTTCCAAAAAGTGTTTAAGACTATCATGATCAGTTTTTACCTTGAAGTGTATTCCCATTAGGTAAGTTCGCCATTTCTTTAGTGCATGCAGTATTGCTAACATTTCTTTCTCATAAATAGGTTTCTGTAAATACTTTCCTTTGATTGGACGACTTTCAAAACAAATGGGTCTTCCTTCCTGCATTAAAACAACACCAATTCCATTTCCTGAGGCATCACATTCCACAATAAAGGTTTTTGTGAAGTCTGGCGTAGCTAAGACCGGTGCTAGGCACATTGCCTCTTTAAGATGTTCAAAGGCCTTAGTTGCTTCAGGAGTCCATGAAAATGCATCTTTCTTCAATAATGTTGTTAGAGGTGATGCTATTCTCCCATAATTCTTAACAAACTTGCGATAATACCCTGTTAACCCGAGAAATCCTCGCAACTGCTTTATGGTTGTTGGGACTTTCCATTCCTTAATGGCTTTAATTTTGTTAGGGTCTACTTTAACACCCTCGTGAGATACAATATGACCCAGATATTCCACCTCTTGTACCCCAAAGAAACATTTGGATGTTTTTGCATATAATTGTTTCTCCTGCAATAGTTTGAGCACCCTGTCAACATGTTCAACATGATCCTTCCAAGACCTGCTGTAGATTAGTATATCATCAAAAAATACTAGCACAAATTTTCTAAGGAAGGGTTTGAAAATGGAATTCATCAACCCTTGAAATGTAGAAGGTTTATTGGTAAGGCCAAAAGGCATGACCAAAAATTCATAATGACCCTCATGAGTTCGAAATGCTGTTTTTGGAATATCTTCAGTCTTCATTCTAATTTGATGATATCCCGAACGAAGATCCAACTTGGTAAAATAAATTGCTCCATGTAATTCATCCAATAATTCATCAATCACAGGAATGGGAAATTTATCTTTAATGGTGAGCTTATTGAGCTCCCTATAATCCGGACACATTCGCCATGATCCATCCTTCTTGTGTACCAATACTACAGGAGCAGAGAAAGAACTTCGACTAGGTTGAATTATACCCGCCTCTAACATTTCTGCAATCATACGTTCAATTTCGCTCTTTTGGACATAAGGATATCTATAAGGCCTGATGTTTGGAGGAACACTTCCTGGAATCAAATGAATAGCATGAGCATGATCACAAATAGGTGGGAGTCCTTTGGGAGTTTCAAACACCTTGGAATGATTATCCAAGACTTGTTGGAGATCTGCAGAAATAGATGATTTTGATGCTGGAACTTCTAGTGAGCATAATTGTGCAATTACGCCTTGTTGTTATTTCTTTAGAAGCTTTGTCATGACATTATAGCTTATTATCTTTCCTAGCTTCCCTGCAATACCTCGTAATTCGACTTCCTTTCCTTCTGAAAAAAAATTCAAGAAAAGTTCTTGAAAATTAAAAGTTACCATCCCCAAAGATTGTAACCATTGTACTCCTAGTACAACATCAGCACCTCCCATAGGAATGGAAAGCATTGGACTATTCAATACATATTCCCCCATGGTTAGCTTGATATTATGGCATTTTCCATAGAAATTTATAGTTCCTCCATTTGCAACCATCACTTGACATTTTGGTGCTGGGTCTAGGAAATAATTTAATTCCTTGGCTACCTTACAATGAATAAAGTTATGGGTGCTACCTGAATCAATCAACACTATTAGCTTTTTCTTCTTGATATGTCCTTCTATCTTGAGAATTTGAGGAGTGGTAATTCCTGCCAATGCATTACACGATATGGTCAGACTCATTTCTTCCTCTTCTAGGGCTAGTTCCTGGTGTATATCCTCTTCTTGTTTATTTTCTTCTTCCTCTTCACAATATATGTAAAATAATTTCTTCTCAGCACACTTATGACCTTTAGTGTATTTGCTATCACAACTGTAGCAAATCCCTTTTGCTCTTTTTTCTTCCAATTTTTGTGGCGTCAACCTTGTAGGTTGTAGAAATCTAGGCATAGCAACACTTCCTTCTTTATAGAAGTGAGTGGTAGGCTTCCTTGTCGCCATAAATTTACATTCAATTTTTCTTGCCAACCTGAATGCCTTCTCCAATTAATCAGGTTCCAAAATGCAAACTTCATGTTGGATGTTATCCTTTAAAGTACCTATGAAGAGATCGATCCTGTGTTCCTCTGGAATATCAGTTACCCTTATATTCAATATTTGGAAGTCCTCAATGTGCTCCCCCACTAAACCCTTTTGTTTGAGATTTATCAATTGGCTAAAGAAGGTGTTGCTCTTTGTATCCTCATAATGTGCTATCATTTCCGCCGTAAAAATTGACCAAGTGACAATTTTTTTATAGGAGCAAAGCCATCAATACCATACAAATTTATTTTGTTCTAAATGTAAAGTTGCAATGCGTACCATTTGTGTGTTTTGCACATTATGGAGATCAAAATATTTCTCCATCTGTAGTATCCATATTACAAGATTCTTTCCATCAAACTTCTTCATATCCATTTTTGGAATATGGTGGTTCTTCCCGCCAACATTAGAGTTTATGAAGTCATGATTAACATTTATTTTGTTCTCATCATGAGATTCCTCTACTATCTTTTCACCATTAGGAAACATTTCTTGTATCAACTTTGTCAAACCTTCCATGTCTGCTTTTAGATCATTCTTCATGTTTTCCATGTTGTCTTTCATTTTTTCATCGATCTTAGCTTCCATGTCATCCATCTTATATTCCATGCATTTCTTCAAACCATCCATATTATTCTTCAAACCATCCATCTTTTCTTCCACGCCTTTCTTCAAAACTTCCATTTCATTTTTTTTTTCTCTTTGCGAGAGCAAAATTTGGTGCACTTGCTCTTATAATTTTGATAGATCATGTTGCAATTCTTCATCTTCATGAGTCATAGTAGAGCCTTTTGAAGGCTTAACGGGTGTTGAATTATTTTTATGGGGAATTTTTTAGAACCCAATACTGATATCTATTCTACAATATGCCCTTGGAATCAATTCAAATTGATTCTTCAAACAAGACTTATGCAATTCGGAAAAAAAAAATACACACCTTTTTCCTGCTTTTGAGGAGCTCGATATTGAAATTGGATTATCTATGTGAATGAGGATCTTAAATATATGAAATTAAGCAATGAGGTAGCCTTCTAAATTATCTTTCGAATGCCACAGGTTTGACTTGATTTGGATTCTCCAAGGAAAATTTATTTCCAATCTCCCACAATGACGTAATTATGGATTGGTTCAGTAGAGCGAACTTGTACAACTTTCCACATGTCATTGTTTCATCTTTTAGCTCTGAAATTGATAGCACAGAAACTACAATCCGTTTACTTGCAACCACTTTTTACGACACTCCAATCTGATGCTCAGAGAGAGAGTTACGAAGATTTTCCCACGATCACCTCTTTGAGATGAAATTCAGGAGCCTGAAAAAGCACCACATTCCACAAATCATATCTCCGAAAATATTGCGAACCAAGCTCTAAAATTTTGCGACGAGTTTCCTCAGGATTTCAGCTTCGTGCCTTAAAAATTTTAGATTCTAAACCTTCGTGGAAAAAAATTTATAGCGCAAATTCCACGATGACCTGTTTAGATTAAATTGAGGAGCCTGCAAAAAGACCTAACTTACAGAGATCTTATCTCTGAAAATATTGCGAACCAAAATCTGAAATTTTGTGACGATGTTTCTCAGAATTTTATCTTCGTATCCTAAAAAATTCAGCTTCTGAAACTTTGTAGAAAAAAAGTTATACCGAAAATGTCACGATAACCTATTTGGTGCAGTGAAACCCTAGAATCCAAACCTCTGATACCAAATGTTGTGAAGCCAGCTCCAAAAATAGAAGAAAAGAGATATCAATGCCTTAGAAATAAGCCACTTCGAGGGGGCAACCTCCAATAAATTACATGAATGAACAATTCTTCGATGATACAAATTACAAAACCTCCTTTCTATATATAGGAGTCCATGGGGCCACAATGTAATCCTAGCCGACCTAACAATAATAATTCAAGAGAACAATAATAACAATAAGGGACTATACTAGTAATATAAGGACCTAACAATATATATATATATATATATGACTGCATCTAGATAATATATAAAAAAATAAATTTAAGACTAGAAATCTCAATAATCTAGAAATCATCCATCAAATACAGATGGATGTAGTGTCTTTCCTAGCAGATTCTCAATCCGCGAGCTATCTTGCGAAGCATGGGGAACTTGTACACAATTCACGTACAAACATTAAAATTTGATATTTTAAAAATGAGTGAGAATATATAGAACTTCATGTAAAAAACAAAAAAACAAAAAAAAATCATGCAATACCTCATGAGGTTCCCTCTCCATTTGTTGCTCGTCAACTACAACTTCCCCCATGGGAACATCTCCAATAGTAAAATGTACAATATACATGTATATATATATATATATATATATACTTATTTTCAATAATATTAAAAAAAAATAGACAACTTGTTCAAATGGTTGAAATGATGTGGATGTTCCTATCTCCATCGCTAGAGTCCGTGGAGAAAATAAATCCTCTATAGAAACCTAAAATTAAAAAATTTAATTTAAGTATTTAAAATAACTCAAGATCAAGATCTCGGTTTATAATAAAACTTTTAAACTTCAATTTATAAATTATAAATTAAAAACATATATATTTAAAAGTGAAAAATTGAATACTTTTGCAGGTGGATTTGGCAATCTGGCACATCTCCTAAGAGAGGCTCCAAAATAAAATCTTGAAAAACCTAAAATTCAAAAGATTTAAAATAACTCAAGATGTAGATATATCTCATTTTTTAATGGAACTTTTTGAGGTGGAATATATATAACTTAAAAACATATAAATTTTAAAAGTGAAAAATTGTCCATACTTTTTGTGAACCTGGCACATCTCCTAAGGAAGTAGAAGGTACATCTCCTAAGGAAGAAGAGGGTACCTCCATCCCAAAAACATCGGATGAAATCAGAATCTGTTAAAACATTTTATTATATATACATGAAAATGTACATGTGTGCACAATTATTTATTTTAAAAATATCAAGTTTGAAAAACACTAACATTTGCCAACATATCTTGATGGTGAGACCCATCTTGATTGTTTGAACATGAGGTTCCGAACGTGATATTAACATTTTCTTCATTCATCAAGCGTGACAACTGGAAATGGTGTTAACATATAATAATACATTGGTGTTAGATATATATATATATATATATATATATATATATATATATATATTACAAATTGTATGTATGTGTTAAAATAATTGAATCCTAACCATTAACATATATCGTTCCCATGCCCTCTTCCTCATGAACAATTAGGTCATGCCAACCATTGCAACAATTTTTTGCCTATGTTTTCAGATCTTCAACACTCATGTTGTCAATCTCTTCATCTGTATAATACACAAAATTGGCGCATACATTCTTGCGTGCTCTTTGTCGATTAAAACAAACATGGACTCCACCCAATCCACTGTGAAAATTGTCGATGATGGCATCCCTTACTTGACTAATTTGAGAAGTGGATTCCATCTCTGACCGCAAAGTTTCGAAACAAACAGGTCGAGTAACCAATGGTGGCTCAGGACGAGGAAAATCAGCATCATGCCTAGCGCCCCTACGGTCACACAATCGACCTTTCCCAGGACCAAAAAATTCAGATGGGAGGTCATTGTAATTGGGTTTCATTTCCCAAAAGAATTCTGCATAAAATAATTTTGCAAAATAAAGTGGAACCTCGTCATTCCATGGGAGTCTTCCATAAGCCGCAAGATGTCTATCATACAAATAGTGAGCTATATCAGGGTGCTTGAAATATTGCACCTTCAACATCTTTCTTTTCGGCCCTTCTTTAAAATTAAACATAGACTTTGCCATTGTTGTCACTCTTTCTTTAACAACCTCCCATTTATCGGGTCCCATCACTGTTTCCTTTCTTTTTCTTATGACATTCACAAAAGTATTTGTGGTTGGCCCAAGCTTTTGGTACACATCTACTAATTTTCCTAAAGAATTTGTAACTATTTACAAGCTTTTTCAATTCTCAACAGGTAGAGTCAAAGACACGATATCTCTCTGCAATTTTGCATGAAGTTGTTGACACCTTTCTAAGGTGCATTGCTGCATGTTTCTTTCCCACGGTATATCAGAAATGTCGGCCGGATATGTCGTGGTGGGTGGACAACCTTCTTCTTGAATGAAGCGTTCTGCCCTTCGTCTATTTTGACCAACATTTGGAGCATTTTTAGCCTCTGCACCAATATATAAAATTTTGTATATTAGAAAAAACACATGTAAAAAAATTTGTACAAATTGAATGAAAAAAACATTCAAATTGATGGCAACCTTGATGTGGTTGGCTAGCATCTTTCCCACCCTAAAACTATTGAGAACCAGAACGACCCTGCTGAGAACCAACACCACCAGCCATTGATTGGCCTCCGGGGGAATAAATATCACCACCTTCACGCAACCTGCTAGCACTTATTGATGGCCCTCTAAGGGAATTTGAACCACCACCAACCTCTCCAGACGAGAGAGAAGCTTCATAAACAAATAGAAATTTATAATCGATTGAAAAATACATTCATACGTATAAATATATGTACATATTAATTGATTAAATTGCATGAACCATACCACGACTGGGTGAACCATGGGCATGCTTCATGGATGGAGTAGAGACCCTTCTCCTCTTATCTCCTAAAAAATAAAAAAATAAACTTGTTAACAACTAATTTGGCTCACAAAGTCGATAAAAAATCAATTCCATATGTACACAAATGTATGGAGATTTAAGATTATATTTAAATAACATGAACATCCCTCGATCCTCGATCCCCACCTCTCGTAGAGATATGGGATTCTGTTGATCTTCGCCGTTCATCCTCCATGATATATATATCTACGATGGACATTTACAATTATTTTTTTAAATGACTAGTGTTAAGCAGGTAAATCCTCTCCGCAGATAGAGACGATCCCTCTAGCCATAGAGTGGGTCTAGAGACAAAGGGACATGCTAAAGTGTTGCTTCCTAATTATTGAATGAACAAAGGAGACAATAGATCGACCTACCTCGAATCCAACGTTGTTGTTGTTGCTGTATCGGTGGTGGCCTGTCGCTCCTGCCTTGGAAAATCACAATCCTTCTGCCATTACACTTGGATATTTGCACATAGAACAAGAAACAAGAACAACATACAACATAATACCATTTCATTCATAACTATTAGCCAGTCAAAGAGGGCTAAACGTATTGCATTAAACAAACGTTGTAACACAAAAGTGGAACCAAACAGTAGTCATGTATATAAATGAATAGAAGGAAGAGTTACAACCAATGCATTGACGTTGCAGTCTCCTCCAGTGGGATTCAGCCGAAGTGTGTCTCAGATGCTCGTCATGGAATTCAGATGGGATGAAGGGATGGACTCAAGATCACTCAAAATTCATGGACTCAAGCTTCCTCAACGTAATTCCTTCTTATTCTATCTTCTCTAGTATTTCAGCTATAATATGTTTAATTATCCAAGTTCAGCTAGCTTGTTCTAAGAGAGATAACTTCTTTTATAAAGGAAAAGGAGGAGGTTAGGATCCCTAAAAAGGTGGGAGGGAGGCCTATCCTTTAGAGAGTTCCCATAAGAGGTGGAAACCATAAATCTAAAGGAGGGAGTCCATGGTTTATCAGTTCAACCACTCCAAATGACTCATCCTCAAGGTGGTTGGAGTGGAATATCCGCCTCTATTTTTAAAAAACATTCCATAAACAGCTCGGCATGGGTGTCAAACTGGGATAGAGCACTAGCTGGCGCGAGGCCAAGTGTTAATCTTCCTCTTCGACGCGAGGGCATAATTGATTATTCGTGCCAAGGCAAAAACAAGGGTTTTTGAGTCTCTGCTCAGGGAATTGTAAACAGAAGGAATATTACTCTTATGTAAAGGGACACAATGATGGTCTTTGCAAGGCATGACATTGCTTATTGATCATGGGAATGACCCTCCAATGGGCGAGATGGGGATTGCAGGAACAGTGACAAAATGCTATGTAACATATGCCCCCTAAAGCATGAGGTTCGAGGGAGAGGGAGGGGTGAAATGCTTTATAAGGACGCGTTCGAACCAAACACCATTGTCGGAAAACCTGCAATTACAAATACAACTAATATCTCTAATACATGAAAATTTGGTATGGGCACAAACATCCATAATAGAGTATATATAAAAACTGAGATACGAGTTATGGACACAGCCATCCAGCAGTAAGGATCAAAAAATAAACTCAGGTATGGTCGCAACCATACGATCAAAAGAGTCATGCAATAAGTCATGATAATCCACCAAAATCCACAGCCTGGATTTTATCAAACAAAATCCAGGGTCTTGCGCTTCATCTCGACCCGAACAAGTACAAATTCAAGCATGTGAATATATGAGCTAAAGTCGAACATACATGAAAATGACCTGATTACCAGCCAATGATGGAATTCGTTAACAAGCACGAGAGAAACCACCAATAATGACAATGGCTCTCAAGGTACAACTGGTAC
The DNA here is from genome assembly GCA_034641835.2 of Pinus albicaulis. Classification (NCBI taxonomy): domain Eukaryota; kingdom Viridiplantae; phylum Streptophyta; class Pinopsida; order Pinales; family Pinaceae; genus Pinus; species Pinus albicaulis. The sequence continues at coordinate 787,608,668 of CM076576.1, forward strand.
AATCCATGGAATGTGAATAGTGTTCTGGCATCAAACATTCACAAAATCACTCCATCAAAGGCTAATGATGTGGACCTTGCGTTGAATGCAAAAAACCTACCATTAAGGTATGCAGGCTCCAAGGTACCAGAATAGAGTCTCTAGATCAAATTCTTGGATAATGAGTTGAAGTCGACAGGAAGTGACCTGATCGAAGGTGGGCCATAATGTTTCCCACATCATCGATACGAGACAGAGGAATATGATGATGAACAAGACCAACAGAGAATCGGAGGGAGGTTGAAAACTACAAGGCAAACTTCTCTTGAGCATATTAGCAGCACAACACCAGACTTGGCAGTATTTTACATCAAAGGATCTGAGGTCATGATGACATGGAAAAGAGCAGATGAGAGGTCAAAATAGATTACCCAAACCCATGGAGGAAAAAATGACAAAATGAGATGTCCCCAACTCCACACGAATGCAGACAAGTGCCATGTTCAAGAGAGACATACTTCCAACATAACTAAAACTTGGTTCCATTTTCCCCCACCATTTCTGGCGAGTACCCCAATTATTTTTTAAAACAAGCTTGAAGGGGATAGCATATGCTTGTGTTGTAAGTTTTTCCTTTGGAAAAATACATTCTAGTACATTTTACGAGCCCTAGGAAGGAGGAACTTGAGTAACATCATGGTGACGACATACGATGTCATCAAGGTTTAACGAGTCTGACAAAGGGATAACTCGACATCTTTTCATGTTTAGAGAGTTTGAAAAGAAGGCAGAAAAGAAAACTCCATTATGACCCTTTTCGTAAATAGTCTCTCAGATCTGAAAAGGTAGAAAACAATATCTAAAAGAACCTCTTAGTCGCGATAGGCTAAGGTATTCCTTTTTCATAAATAATCTATCCCAACCCGAAAAATGGGTAAACGTATACTGGGTAGATATCGCTTTGCAGCCATTTAACGAGTTCTAAACGAAAAGAGTCTCGACAATCTTTTCAATTTTAGAGAGTCAGAAAAGAGTTGAAAGATGACTCCAACAATGACTTTTCGTGTTTTTACTGAATCCGAAAAAGTATAAAATTTAACTTGTTACTCCATCAATATGTCCTGAAAACCTATTGCTGCACAAGAGACACATGTAAAACCCATTTTTCGAAAATAATATAATAAAATAATCAAAAAACATGTCTTAAAACCTAATTAGGGTTGTAAAAAGTTATAAAATGCCAAAAATGGTAAAAATAATTACTTTTCACTTTTTTACCTCTTGTGGAGCAATAGTTACCCATTTTATAGTGTAATCTTGCGGCGACGATATCGGCCAATCTAGCAGACCAATCTCAAATCCGTCAATTCCAGTAAGAGCTGAGATCTCTCCCTTCATTTTGAGTCATTTCTTACTACCCGCAACTTCCAATTTTTAATTCTGGGGGAGGAAATATGAAAATTAGGGCACGATGGTTAGCACAGGTTTCGGGCATAGAGTTGCACCAACCGCCCAATTTTTTAGACTAGGGCGCAGCTGTTTGGGAAATAGCGGCGCCAATGGCGCAAACCATTATTGTGCAAAATGTAAGTCACAAACCCCAATCATTCAAAAATTCAAGATTAAAAAATGATTAATACTATCATATGAATGTGTTTACAGGTAGAAAGCGGTAAAATGGTGATCAAATGGAAAGAACGGGAACACAATGAAGAAGATGAGCTTGCCATGGAAAATGGGAGATGCATGGAAGCTCTCAGGGACTATGGACTAAAGAAGTTCTTCTTGACACCGTGTCTCCATGCTCAACCGGAGTTGCTACAATATTTGATCAGCATATAGGATGAGGATCAATAAAAGTTCATCCTTCGAGATCAGGAACTTGAGATTGATGTTTCTGACGTCTACTTTATCATAGGATTGTCGCGGAGGGGAGCAGCACTGATCCTAATCAGTACCCGGCCTTGCATGGAGATTATGTCCATGGTAATGGACAGAGTATGTCGAGGGGCACCGAAGGGAACAGGAAGTGGGAAATTTGATATCCAAACTATCTCAGACTTAGCACTAAAAGTAGTGCTACATACCATCACACGAGCTGCGGGATCGCAAGCACCACACGAAGCAACAAAAACACAGTTTCTTCTTACTGTAGACTGTTTAACACCGATCATCTACAACTGGGTAGAGGCCGTGACAATAAACATGAAACGCCAGCTAAAAAAATGCAAGAAGGGAAAATTGAAGCAATTTGGTTATGGGTCTATCCTGGCATCGTTCTTTCTGGAACGACTACAAATTTTCAGCGTCAGGAGGTCATAGTCCCAACACCACCAGTGAGAGAACCATGGATGGCCCGATGGACGGCTCTGATGCCAAGGGCAGGGGGCAGTCAACAGATGTCCTGGAGATCAGAGTTCTTTGATTGGCTCCGCTGATAATTGATCGTTGTGGAGGACCGGCCCTACTTTGGTACATATTTTACTGGTGATCCGGATCTCCCACTCCCGGAGGGAGAGGATTGGGATGAAGATTAAGGTAAGATTCATTTTTTATTTTCATGAGTGTTATGATTTTTTTTATTTTTTTAAAACTATGTATGTTCTAACATTAAATCCATGTATTTGTAGTGTCGGCCCAGAGAGACCCATGGGCATGTCTCTAATAGTGAGGCAAATTCCTCGTGATTTCGACCCTTATGGTGAGGGAAGCGAGGAAGAGGAGCTCGTGTGCAACCTAGAGGGGATCACACGTGGAGTCCCGGATTATGCACGATTCAACGATGTTCCTCGCGCTTACTAGAGACATACTGTCCAGGTGCCAAGCTGTATTCACTGCTTGCTGAGGCAGCTTGTACGCGCAGTGACATGCTACCATGAGAATTATGCCGATTAGACGCCTAGGCTTTATATCTGTATATTTTGAGAGACATGGTGTCTCAGGATGTAATAGAAACACACATATTTGTTGAATGTATGATGCACACTGATGCAAACATGCGATCTATATATATATATATATATATATATATATATATATATATTTTTTTTTTTTTTTTTTTTCCTATATGGATCTTTCACATGATGATTTTACAAATTACGCAAATGTCTATCTAATACAATGTTAGCCACTATATCAGTTAATGCATTCATTCATCTAGGAATATGTTGATATGTGATAAAATGAAAATGTCTTTCCAACAAACGAATACGTAAATACAATCTCAAAATGTATGGGTTTCTAACTGGATAATGACCATCGAGTTGCAGAACAACAAGCTGTGAATCTAGATTTACAAGCAATGCGCGTATGCCGAGATTAATTGCCTCCGTTAATAGTTCAAGAACATCACTATATTCAGTGACATTGTTTGTAGTTTGTTCTAGACAAATACCTTGCAGTTCTATCAACTCACCAGCAAGATCATAGATTACCCAGGCTGCTAAAGACAAATTCCTGGTACTGCGGGAAGCACCATCCGTAAAACCGACATAAGGGGAATTAGACATCTGCACAAAATAAGAAAGACCCAAATAAGCAGGAAAATGCTCGCAAAGCACACCAAATCAAAACGTGTATGAAAATGAAAAAAATACTTATGTACATAAATCATGCATGAATGACTCACACATAATACTTTTTGAGATACAACCCATTTCTGGGTTGTTTTAAAGGATGACCTTCGTAATCAATGAGCTCATAGGCCCCATTCTACAATACATGTTTGACAATGTAAGGCCCATGCCACATGGGTTGAAATTTACCTGCCCCCAGCTTATCATGAGCTTGGTCGTATAAGAGGATGAGATCTCCTTCAACGAAAGAATGAGGGGAAACTGATTGGTCAAAATGATCTTTGACCCACTTTTTCTGTGCTTCATAACCAGAGCAGCAAAGCGGCAGGTTTCATCCAACCTTTCGAGATAAAGGAGACGCTCTTCTTTTGGTGAAGTGCTCGGCAGGAATTCAACAGCCAACTTGAGCGAAGGTATTTCACATTCAATCAGAAGAGTAGCTTCCAGACCATAAACCAATTGAAAAGGGGTGAATCTGGTTGCACTCTTAACTAAGGTTCGGTATGCCTAAAGAGCTGAAAATAACATGAGATGCCAATTGGATTTATGGATCCCAATTGTACGTTGAAGCATGGTAACAATAACTTTGTTCACAGCTTCAACCTGGCCATTGGCCTAAGGATAGTACAACGTTGAGCTATCGTGACGCAGACCCAACTTAGAAGTCAACTTGGCCACCAGGTAATGCCGAAAATGGAAACCATGATCGGTAACGATGGCTTGAGGGACACCAAACCTAGCAATGATATGATTGAATATTAATTGAGCAGCTGTCTTACCATCAATAGTAAGTGTAGGCATTACTTCGGCCCATTTGGTGAAGTAGTCTACGACTACGATAATATAATCATGCCCCCCGGCCGAGTGAGGGTTACACGTCATAAAATCGATGCCCCACTCCGCAAAGGGACCAACGATAATGACAGGATGAAGAGGTACAAGCGGCACATGCATCTTGTGTTGATAAACCTGGCAATCATGACATTTACGAACAATATATAGGTCATGGGGTTGCAATCAAAAATCACAGTCACTGCACGCAAAATAATATAATGACGAAAATGTTGAATGACTTGAACCACAGCTAACGCTAACTTCTTGACGTGTGCATAGTGTGTCTCAGGGTCGAGAAGGTTACGAGACAAGTAATAAATAACATGCTCATTACCGTCATCATTTTCTTGTACCAGAACTATGAAAATTGTACTGAAAGCGACGACTACATAAAGGGAAAAATCACGATGATAGTTAGGAGGACGTGACAGAGGAGCATTGACAAGAAATGTCTTCAGGGCCTCAAAATACTTTTGATAAATCTCATCCCAACAGAATGGGACGCCCTACTTTAATAATCGAGTGTATCCTCTAGCCACTTCTGCATAGTTAGGTATAAAATGGCGTAGAAAATTAGCCTTACCTTGCAAACTCTGTAACTGATGTAACGAGGAGGGAGAGGAGAGATTGATAATAGCCCCAACCTTGAGTGGATCAAGGTGAATTCCTTCTTTGGATATGATAAACCCTAAAATTCTACTAGAATCAACGCAGAAGACACATTTGTGCGGATTAAGCTGAATATTGTAACATTGACAACGAAGAAAAAATTGACGAATATGGTCAGGATGGTCCAGAAGTTTAGTTGAATGAGCAGGAAGATCATCCAGATAAGGTTGAACGATGTGACGAATGTCGTGAAAATCATATGACATTGCTCATGGAAACGTAGCCCCAGCATTCTTTAAGCCAAAAGGGAGCTTCTTATACATGAAATTACCCCAAGGACAGATACAGGTAGTCTTGTGGTGATCATTCAGGAGAATGTTAATCTGATTGTAATCAGAAAAACCATCCATTAGGGAAAATATCTCACTTCCGGCACAGTCATCAATAATTTGATCGATAAAGGGAGTAGGATATTATCCTTGGGACAAGATCGACTAATATCACGATAATCAACACAGACGCGGATAGTTCCCTATTTCTTATCTACAGGAACAATATTAGAGACCCATTCTGTTAAAGGAATTAGATAAATAAAACCAGCTCGAAGAAGTTTTTCAACTTCAGCTTTAATGGCGACAGCTTTTCTAGGGTGCACCGGATGAAGACGCTGGTGAACAAGTTTCAAACCGGGATAAGTAGGAATTTCATGCACCACTATACTAGGATCAATGTAGGCATTTCTTCATAGGACCATGCGAATACATCACGGAATTCACGGAAAAGGCTAGTATAAACTTGGACTTCATCAAAAGAACAAGTAACCCCAATATGGATGTTCTCGATGATTCCCGGTTTAATGGAAATGTCAATAGGCATCGTCTGTGTAATGTTACTCAAGTTACCTTTTGTAAAGACATCATGTGTCAAAACAGGCAATTGAAGCGGAGGAGAAGGAACCTAAGATGCAAAACGCTCGAGACAAGTACACATGGCCCCAAGGGCAGGCATAAACAAGTAACGATGATCACCATCATTCCATGGCAGATCCTCAAGAGACATGGTCTCTACGATGGCCTCGTCGAAAGGAAACACTTATTTCAAAGGATCAGGGGAATCTGAATCACCAAGCCAGGGGGATTGAGAATAAATGTCAAGACAAATGCTCAAAGGAGCACAATTAGAGGACGGAGATTCCGAAGCAACAATGAGTTCACAATAATCAATCTCAATCAGACTCAAAGGCATCGAATCTCCGAAGGAATCAATCTGTTCAGGGGAAGGAATAATCCATGGGTCATCAGACCGAGAGATCATATGAATCTGAACAGTATTCAATGGAGGAAGAGGAAAAATAACCATGAGGGTAGGATCTTTAAAAAGACCCGGCCCTACGCTCTCATAGGGAGTAGGAATCTGATCCACATATGGAACGTTGTTCTCGGAAGAAGAGGTGAAGAAAGACAATTGATCAACAGTAATAATCTTTCCTTCATGTGGAAATTTAAAAACATGAAAGAGAGTGGACAGAACACATAACATGGCGTGAGTCCAACTGCGACCGAGGAGAAGATTATAATTGAGCTTAGCATCAATGAATTCTACCTCGACATTGACTGTCTTCCCTTTCAAAGTAATTGGTAAACTAGCGAGAACACCTAAAGGTTTTGACTCTCTTCCATCAAATGCTTCTAGGTCATTTGGTGATGAATTCAGGGTGGGAGAACCAATAGCTTTCCAACACGAAGATGACATGACACAGGTTGATGCACCTTCGTCCAAAATTGTTGGATGGATGTCGAGACCATTAATAACAACTTGAATAATGAGCACAATCTGATGCGGAAGTCGTGGAACAAAATTCTCTAGATCAAAAGTAAGAAGGCTAGTATCAGCAGGACCAATCCCACCAATCGCAAATAACAAAGCTCTGCGTTGTGATGGACAACTCTGAAGTAATTCTAACGTGGACATCGCGGACGGTAGCTGAGCCAAATCCTCAACAATATTGTAATGGTGAGTGGCACGAGCGTTGGGATTATAAGAAGACTTGCGGAATACACCTTTGGAAGGTGGTCGCACAACAGATTCAACATTGGCCCTTTCAATTTCAAGAGGACCAGTAACAGGTGGAGGAGGAGGACCATTAGCGATATCATTCCCCGTGGCCTGAAGAGATCCAGTATAATATTTCGACCGAGTAGCAATAGAAATGACAACAGAATCGTTCATCATGAACACCTGAGAGCGAAATGGGGAAGAGGACTGAGGTTTCTCTACCATCTGAAACTGCTGAGATGGGAAAGGCTCTTTAATAATGGTCGGAGTTCCCTGGGTGCCTTTGAGCAATCGGCTCACTTCAAATCGTTGAGGACAATATTTGGTGAAGTGCTTTTCATCACAAATCAAACAAGGGTACTTTGGTTTGCATTGAGAACCATCACCAGCATGAGGTTTCTGAGAATCCTATTTCGAAGTATCGGCTTTGGCCTTAACTTTACCCTTCTTCTTACCTTTAGAAGCATTATCCATAGGATTGGCCTGAACGGCATTAACTTCTGCGGGCTTACCAGAATTTGAAGTAGACTGAGAAGCAACATTATTGGAAGAAGCGGACTTCAACTTCCAAGTGTTTGAAGATGACGAAGACTTCTGAGAAGTCTGAGACATAGAACCAATAATAATATCGATGGATGGAGTCGCTGGTGGTTTAGATGTTCCAAGTTGGGGAGCATCAGGCAAGATATCATATAATGCGCTAGACTAAGAGTGCACAAGATCAAGGTACTGGGCGTAAGCAATGGCTTGTTCCTCGGTTACACATTCCCCCATAGCTATGTCTTTAGCAATATGATTGAAAAAGGAGGTGGTGAACCAATGAGTTAGAAGTCGATCAAGAATTTCAAATTTGATCATGCGATGACGACGTCACCACTCATGAATATGATCCGAGATATGAGTAGCTCGGTCATGTTTCAATGAAGTGAGGAGGTGTGTCTCGGTCTCATAATGGACTGGTAATTGAAAATTTGTAAGGAACGCCATGGCTAAATAATTTAAATCTTGGAAGACGCCACGAGATAGGTCAATGTACCAATAAGAGTTCGCTAGAAAAGACAGAGTCTAATAGAATCGTTAACCCAAGAGTTAGAGGAACACCACAAATGGTAATTCATAACATGCGCTTGGGGGTCTTCACCAGACTTGCCCTCAAATTTAGGACAATCATCAGGAATCTTGGTTGGAATCGGAGGCCAATACAGGTTATATGAAGAATGGGATCGTTCGTCAACTTTGACACATCAGGTTATTCCAACGTAACAATAAATGGTAATTGAGTGTTGATAGTCATCGAAGGTCTTTGATAAGGACCTGCATGTACATTCCACCCAGTTCGAACAGGATTCTATCCCCATACATTCTGTCCCGAAGGATTCATATCATAGGGATTAGAAGCAAGATAATTCGGTTGATACTGGGGTTAAGGACCAGGATATTGAGTCGGAGTAGACCACTGAGGTCCTTGCTGAGCAGCGTATGGATTCTGTTGTGGAATGTAAGCATGGCTTTGAGGTTGATGATATATAGGTTGATTTTGAGGGTAAGAAACCTGAGGCGCACTATATACCGGTTGATATGAACCTTGAGGGTAGTAAGCACCTTGCGGTTGAGCAGGCAGGCCCAGCTAAGCAAGTTGAGCAGGCTGCTAAGCGGGTAAACTTGGCTGACTATAAACAGGTAGAACGGGCTGTTGAAACCATGGAACTGACTGAGGAGCAGGTTGAATCAGTTGCTGAGCGGGTTGAACCAAATACTGAGGGCCACTGAGTTGGCCTTGTGGGAAAGGTTGGCCCAATGGTTGTGATGGACCAGGTTGTCCCTGATAACTAGGTTGACCTGGAGAAGGACCATAGGGTTGTCCTGGTTGCACAACATTCGGGCCATACTAAGCATGTGGCTGCTGTTGTGGTGCAACAGGTTTTCCCTGTGGTGGGTAGATTTTCCCCCCCAGAAGCATAATATAGTCCTGGTTGATTCAGAGGTTGACCAAAAAGACTGGAGGTTTGTCCATGTTGGACCAAAGGTTCTCCTTGTAAAGGTTGGCCTTGTGGATCATATGGTTGTCCCTGTGGACCAGAGTCAGAGCCTTGCTGAGCTAAAGGTTTTCCCACAGGGGTTTTTCCTTGCAAGCCAGAGGGTTGCACAGGAAGGTAGGCCTAAAATGAGAAACGGTCTAATAAGGATCAGTAGGAGGCAAATAGACCGGATTACCATGCTCATCATAATGAAGAGAAAATGAATAAACAGGGTTATCGACAGCATCATAATGATGAAAAAGAGGATTACCAAGAGCCTAGGACTACTGAGAACCCTGAGAGCTCTGCTGCTGAACAACCAACAGATTCTCTTCAAAAGTAAGACCGCCAGGAATCATAGGAGTAGTGGAAACAACACTAGAAGCAGGTGTGGCCTCCGTCGAGGGAGCATAATGTCGGTGTATATCCAACATCTGCTCGTAAAATACGTAGGTAGAAACCATAGGCGTGGTAGAGGTAGATGGGGTTTCCATGGCATGGGTTTGTGAGCTACATAGGTCAGGATTAACAGGCCACATAGGATTGATAAAAATAGACCTGCGGGTGTGAAAAAATCTTGACGATTGATGGGTAACAATAGGTGTAGATGAAGCCATACAGACCGTCAGTTGGACTGGAACAAATGTAACAGTCACCAACGAACCAGGTGTCGAAGGTGATAGTCCTAACGAAGGTAGGACCGAACTCTGAGGAGGAGTTACTGTACTGGATTGCGTAATGGAGGCAACACCGGACATAATCTAACTCAAGGACCTATATCCAAGTGGAAGTGACACCAATGGTGGAGAAGACTGGGTAGAAACATGAGGGACATCTTCCATAAAAAGCTGATATTCTCCTGTAGAAACAGGTATTCCTTCACTACTAACAGGAATAGACGAGTCCATGTTTGACTTTGCCATAAGATCTTCGAAAAGACTATGGGGACTAGGAGGCACAACAACAGCAAAAAATGACGAGCCCGACGTAAGAGGAGGAAAATCTCCTTCTTCCCCAAAACCAGACCAAGCACTAGAAGGAGGCAAATTGAACTCAACTAGCTCTTCAAGAGGAGATCAAGTAGCAAGAGGCAGGACAAACGGGAGAATAGGTTGCGATATCTCGGCAGACCTAGTGGACTGAGGAGTTTCAAAAGAAACGTTTGGGAAAGAACTACCACTAGGAGGCAGTGAGGACAACGAAACCGGTGGTTCCACCACCATAACTGTATATCAAAACAGAAAGGAAAAAATAGAACCAAACAAAGACCCCAAGACCAAAACCAAGGAAAAACAACAGGCCAAGTATAAAACTTTAATGGGCGTGTGATCGTAGGTGATTAATTTTATGACACTGAAACCATATTTTGTTGTTTCATTTTTGAAGAGTCGAGAAACAGGCCAAAGATGACTCTAGTCGCTTTCAATTTTAAACGAGCGAGAAAGGACAAGTGCTCGATGATCTCTTCTCTTTTTAAAGAGTCATGAAAAGATCAAAATGACTACTTTGGAATACTAAGCAAGAGGGTATACTAGGTTTCCGTGAACTACCATATACACCTTGGTGATCAAATGAAACAGAAATGACCAAGGACTTGACGTACGTGCAGGTAGTCTCCCCGAATGTTGTGTTCGGTGTATCATAGTTATAAGGCAGAAAACTCAGCTTCCTATGGATAAAAGGATTTCAACCTAGAGGGGTCTCCCTTTATATACTCGACGGTACGGGGAGCATAAGTCCATACTAGTGCTTTCTAAAGCCAGATGGCGAACGACAGCTACTAGGTTTTAAGATGCCGGAACACATCTCTAGCTTAGACCACTAAAAATGTTTCATTAGGTTTCAATGCTTCCTTAGGTTAATTAAATAAATTTTAAATTTGATCTTGGATTATGTTTCAGTTGTAAGGCCCTATCGATTTTGGATTTCAAAATTTGTAAATGCAAGCTATATGCAAATGAACATCATTTACAATTCAATGAATGCTAGTTATGAGAAGGATAGAGATCTTTCAAACAAAGAAAACAATGAGACTATGCGAAGAAATCCACTAATGCATTTAACAGAATCTAACGAAAATGAAACTCTTTCCTAGATAATTAGATTCTAGTTATGCAAAAGAGTATTTCACTTTCAGTGCAAAGAAAGAATGCAAAATATGTTTTTTTTTTTTTTTCAATGAAAAGAAGCACATGATGCACTAATTACATGAAAAACGAAAACAAACACTAGCTTAAGTGTTGCGTAGGAATCGAAATTGAATGACTCAATAAAACGCAAAACAAACACAAGAAAGCACTCAAACTAATGTCACAATCTTTCAAACCAAGAGAAAGTTTTCAAAATGATCCAAAACAAGCAATGTAATCTATTCTTGGAGAAATAAGGTGAAGAATCAATCGAAAAACGAAATGACTCTGCAACCAAAGCAATTACTCAAAAAAGATCAAGAAAACTAAGTGCAATCAATCCAGGAATGAGACTGACAACAATCGAACCGACTTGATTTTCGAATAGAAGGCTCAATGCACTAGGACACCTAGAAACCCTAAGGCCTCAAATGACACTGATAAGAAGATGGACGAACGACCGAGAAAAGCAAGTCCACGGCAGTCAAAACAGTCCCAAAGGCATAATTACACATAAAAAATAATTCAGAAGCAAGCACAGTTGACCAAAATACTCATCAAGGAGGTCAAACCAATTCCTACAGTGTCGGTGTGACTGTAAGGCTGTAATCCGTGCCATATAGGGGTTGGCGTGACTACAAAAAGAGCAACCAACGCCAATCGGTGCGACTGTTCAGAGAAAAACTGCGCCAAGCTAGATAACTATGGGAAAAAGAGGAAAAACCAAAACCTAATGACAGATAACTAAATCAAGCAAACCAAAAAAGACAGATAAATAAATCAATAATTGAGACTGACCCAACAAGATGAAACAACAAACTCACACCGATCCCCAGTGGAGTCGCCAATTTGTTAAGCAAGTAAATCCTCTCTGCAGACAGAGACGATCCCTCTAGCCCTAAAGTCTGTCTAGAAACAAAGGGACATGCTAAAGTATTGCTTCCTAATTATTGAATGAACAAAGGAGATGCTAGATCGACCTACCTCGGATCCAACGTCGTCATTGTTGCTGTAGTGGTGGTGGCCTCTCGCTCCTGCCTTAGCAAATCACAATCCTTCGGCCATTACGCTTGGATACCTGCACATAGAACAAGAAACAAGAACAACATACAAAATAATACCATTTCATTCATAACTATTAGCCAGTCAAAGAGGGCTAAACGTATTGCATTAAACAAACATCGTAACACAAAAGTGGAACCAAACAGTAATCATGTATATAAATGAATAGAAGGAAGAATTACAACCAATGGTTTAACGTCGTAGTCTCCTCCAACGGGGTTTAGCCGAAGCGCGTCTCAGATGCTCGTTAGGGAATTCAGACAGGATGAAGGTAGGGACTCAAGCTCTCTCAGAAGTCATGGACTCAAGCTTCCTCAACGTGATTCCTTCTTATTCTATATTCTCTAGTAATTTAGCTATAATATGTTTAATTCTCCAAGTTCAGCTAGCTTGTTCTAAGAGAGATAACTTCTTTTATAGAGGAAAAGGAGGAGGTTAGGATCCCTACAAAGGTGGGAGGGAGGCCTATCCTTTAGGGAGTTCCCATAGGAGGTGGAAACCATAAACCTAAAGTAGGGAGTCTGTGGTTTATCAGTTCAACCACTCTCAATGACTCATCCTCGAGGTGGTTGGAGTGGAATCTCTGCCTCTATTTTTAAAAAACATTCCATAAACAGCTCGGCACGGGTGTCAAACTGGGATAGAGTGGAAGCTGGTGCGGGGCCCAGTGTTAATCTTCCTCTTCGGCGCGAGGGCATCACTGATTACCCGCGCCAAGGAAAAAACAAGGGTTTTTGAGTCTCTGCTCAGGGAATTGTCAACAGAAGGAATATTACTCTTATGTAAAGGGACATGATGATGGTCTTTGCAAGGCATGACGCTGCTTATTGATCACGGGAATGACCCTCCAATGGGCAAGATGGGAATCACAGGGACAGTGACAAAATGTTGTGTAACAACAAGAATTTAAAACAAATTTCAGAAAATTAATGTAATTTACTGTACACAAATTATGTAAAACACAACTTTCAAAGCAATAATTGATGTGTGAAACTCAATTGAAGAAAAATAAAGTTATAAAATGATAAGTTCACCAAATTGTGCTTTACATGGTGGGAGCACACTTGGTATAAAATTGAAAAAAACACATTGTCATTAAAAAGGAAGTGAAACTCCATTTAAACAAAAATTTGTTAAAGTCCCCGCATTTTAATTTTATAAAAATGTGAAGTTCACCACTTGTTGCAAATGTGAAGTTCACCAAGTTGCGCTTTACATGGTGTGGTGGGAGTACACTTGGCATATAATTGAAAAAAGCACATGGTCATTAAAAAAGACGCATTTATAAGTATAAAACACACACATATCCAAGATATGTTACAATGTCCATCAATAAATTTTGAAGGAGAGAGTCTCAACACTAATTCATCTTTGAGAGATGAATCTTGAATTTTTGAAGAAGAGTGTCTCAAAACTAATTCATCTTTGAGAGATGAATCTTAAATTTTTGAAGAAGAGCGTTCAAAACTAATTCTTCTTCGAGAGATGAATCTCGCATTGGCATTGCCCCGTATAATTCTAATTCATCTATTAATTCGTCTTTGATAGATGAATCCTAAATTAGCATTTCCCCACGCACTAGATCAACATAGATCTTATTCACATTTGAGCAATGTCTTATACTAAAAATTGAAATTGGCTAACAATGTTGTTTGCTATTCCATGCAGTTCTTTTAGCCTCTCATTCTTAACTTGGTACATGCCATTCATTTGGTTGCACACAAGTTCAGAATTGGTGAAAACTACAATTCCATTTGATCCATACTCCATAGTTGTTCCCAAGCCTTCTATCAATCCAATATAATATGCCTCATTGTTTGTTGTTCTTCCTGATATATTCATTTTCCTTTGGAAAACTTTGCTAGTCGCAATATTGGAAAGCACATATGTAATCACTGCTTTCCCCGGATTGGGATAGCAAGAAACTTCTATGTATAATTTCCATTTTTCAACCATATTTAATGGTTTTCTTATCCCTGCAAAAAAAAACAAATTCAATAAAAATATATATTAAATTGACATTTATTGCAAATGCATGGGAGAAATGACACAAGATCATGAGATAAATGAAGAACTTCTATTTATATCTATTCCAGAGATTGACTGTAGGGGCATTTACTAGACATGTCACCTTTCATAAAAGATGAGATCTAGAGGCTACCGGGCCCTTTACAGACTTTGCCTATAGAACTTGTAGAAGTTAACACTACCTGTCCCAATTATACCCTATGAAGGGTGTAGAGGACCCGTGGAATCACTCACACTACTTTACGTAGACATAAGGGTGTATAAGAATGCATGTGTTTTAAATTGAATATTTTTCATTTTAAATTAAGAATCTATTTGAAACAATTACCTATATAAGGTTAAAACCTATGTTTTGTATCAAATCACTTTTGGTTTCAATGGGAAACTTTTATGGAAAATGTGCTTTTCTCGAAATGTGATACACCCCATTAAAATGGGAGATATATCGAAATGATTCCTATGGTGTAATAAAATAGTTTCAATTAGTTTAAAAATATAGATGCATAAATTCAATGAGCATAGTTTTGAGATATAAAAGTCCAAAATGGAATAGTTTTTGGTGAACAAATATCAGTGGATCACTATGGATATATCTGCTTCATTAAAAGGGATTTTTATAAAAGGATGTCCACTAAGTTTGGAAGAAGGGAAAGTATCACAATTATATGTTAATGCATGTGTTTTACATTGAATATTTTTCATTTTAAATTAAGAATATATTTGAAACAATTACCTATATAAGGTTAAAACCTATGTTTTGTATCAAATTGAACTTTTGGTTTCAATGGGAAACTTTTGTGGCTAATGTGTTTTTTCTCGAAATGTGATACACCCCATTAAAATGGGAGACATATCAAAATGATTCCTATGGTGAAATAAAATAGTTTCAAGTAGTTTAAAGATATAGATGCATAAATTCAAAGAGCATAGTTTTGAGATATATAAGTCCAAAATGGAATAGTTGTTGGTGAACAAATATCAGTGGATCACTATGGATATATTTGCTTCATTAAAAGAGATTTTTCTAGAAGGATGGAATAAATTGGAAAGAAGGGAAAATATCACAATTATATGTTAATGTATGTGTTTTACATTGAATATAAAATGTTTTTTCTCTCTCTCATTGTTTGAGACCATGGATATGAAAATGAAAAATTTCTATTTAGATCTATTCCAGAGATTGACTGTAGGGGATTTACTGGATATGTCGCCTTTCATAAAATATGAGATCCAGAGGCTACCTGGCACTTTACAGACTCTACCTATAGAACTTGTAGAAGTTAACACTACTTGTCCCAATTATACCCTGCGAAGGGTGTAGAGGACCCGTGGAATCACTCAAACTACTTTACGTAGACATAAGGGTGTATAAGAATGCATGTTTTTTACATTGAATTTTTTTCATTTTAAATTAAGAATCTATTTGAAACAATTACTTATATAAGGTTAAAACCTATGTTTTGTATCAAATCACTTTTGGTTTCAATGGGAAACTTTTATGGCTAATGAGTTTTTCTTGAAATGTGATACACCCCATTAAAATGGGAGATATATCAAAATGATTCCTATGGTGTAATAAAATAGTTTCAAGTAGTTTAAAAATATAGATGCATAAATTAAATGAGCATAGTTTTGAGATATAAAAGTCCAAAATGGAATAGTTATTTTTGAACAAATATCAGTGGATCACTATGGATATATTTGCTTCATTAAAAGGGATTTTTCTAAAAGGATGTCCACTAATTTTGCAAGAAGGGAAAGTATCACAATTATATGTTAATGCATGTGTTTTACATTGAATATTTTTCATTTTAAATTAAGAATCTATTTGAAACAATTACGTATATAAGGTTAAAACCTATGTTTTGTATAAAATTGAACTTTTGGTTTCAATGGGAAAATTTTAGGCTAATGTGTTTTTTCTCGAAATGTGATACACCCCATTAAAATGGGAGACATATCAAAACGATTCCTATGGTGAAATAAAATAGTTTCAAGTAGTTTAAAGATATAGATGCATAAATTCAAAGAGCATAGTTTTGATATATATAAGTCCAAAATGGAATAGTTATTGGTGAACAAATATCAGTGGATCACTATGGATATATTTGCTTCATTAAAATGGATTTTTCTAGAAGGATGGACTAAGTTGGAAAGAAGGGAAAATATCAAAATTATATGTTAATGCATGTGTTTTACATTGAATATAAAAGGTTTTTTCTCTCTCATTGTTTGAGTCCTGATCTTATAAAAGGTTTCCACTAAATCCATCCCTATTACTTTTCATGTGAACCACATTCCCAAACCCACCCATCTATGTACTTAAGAGCCAAGACAAGTGTAAAAAGGGCTTATTTCATATTCTACTTTAACACATATGTGATTAATTATCGTTAGAATTTATATGGTAGAAATATGTATAAAGAGTAATCCTTAATATAGATCTATTTTGACTTTAAGGAATAAAGGGAAGTTTTTTAGAAATTTTATCTTAGGAGGTAGAACTAAACCGTCTATAACCCACAAAAGAAACCATGGCCAGTGAGCATCACATGCAAACACAAGTTACTCCCATGTTTGAAACACCACCTCACATCATCATAAGGGTTGGAAACCACTAAGCAACTCATACTCAGTTCGATTGAAGGTACTTATTGTCATGCGGGTTTATGGATTGACAGAGTCTAATGGGGCAGGGTCCTCGACTATAACCTATGGAGAAAGCAGACATTATGGAATAGCGGGCTTGCTTACAGCTCATGTGGAAGCTAAAGTGGTGGACACAACTATTGGCAAAGCTATGCTCCCCAACCACAAAGGGGAGCTCTGGTTGTGGCGACCTACAATCATGAAATTTATTCCCAAGTCATCTTCAAAAAATTTCCATTGGAGACTACTTTCAAAGCATTTAAAAAATTTGTAGACCTGGTTGATTGGAGTCTATTTTTCAATTTTAAGACAGTGATTTCAAAGCATTTAACAAATTTGTAGACCTGGTTGATTGGAGTCTGTAATTCAATTTCAAGACAGTGATTTCAAAGCATTTAACAAATTTGCAGACCTAGTTGATTGGAGTCTGTTTTTCAATTTTAAGAGAGTGATTTGGATAGCGCCATGATCCCTGCATCCATTAATTATGAGCAAAATATTAAGTTGTATATCACAATTATAAACAAAAAAAATATATAACAAGTGAAACTGCCTATCGCGAGAATGACAGTAGGGGTGCCTATTAAACATTCTGTACCCTAAACTCGAAATCCATAATTTTTGTAGCCACAATGTTCTCAAGAAGGAATAATATTGCCTAAATTCGAGAAATTGAACCATGCAGGCATTCTGAGATAGAAAACGGAGAGTTTAACACAGATGAATATTCTATTAATTAAGGCCTGCCACACTTCACCTGAAAATACATCACCATGTGTCACACTATATAACTATGGGATGACTAGATTCGATGGACATAAGAGATACTGACTCACTTACAACTTACTTACATTGCAAAACATAACTTCCAAAACACCACCTTCTAAGTGAGGTAAATCAAGATAATTTACTAAAAAGACAACTCAACTAACCTATCACATTATTCTAACATTCTAATAGCTCCCAGATCAATGATTTAATTTAATATGATGTCATAACAGTATTTTCTATAGCTTGAAGGTTTCAGCTGCTCCATGCAGGTTATTTTGGTAATGAGGAAGCAACTAACTTAACTTTGGACTTGGAAGGTCAGTCCTAAGTAAATTTAATTTAACTAATTTTAATATGAGATATGAACAGTCAATTCTTAGCAGAAGCAATAAGCCGGAAAGGAACATACCCAGAAAGTCGCAGCAGAAATTCACAAACGAACCCGGGCGATCCCTGAAGACACTGAAGACATTGTGAAAGACAACCAAATTCCTGTGAACAAAAAAAATCCAATTAAAAAAAAAATGAGCAAAAAATAATTACAGAAAATAACAAAATTAACAAAATTTACCTCAGCATCGAGGCACAAATCAACAGAAATCAATCAACAAGACCTCGTCGCGCGAGACAAATGTGAACAAGAATCGTGTGAGACACCAAATCAATAGAAATCAACGAACAAGACCTCGTCACGTGAGACAGATGTGAACAAGAAACCTACAATTGTTTGCAGACGATATATTTATAAAATAATAGTTTGGCTGAACTATTTAGAAGTATGGCCAAACTTTGTTTTCCGGTTATCCAATCTCCGGCCAAAAATCTATTTTCCATTGCCATCAGTACGCTGTCAATGTAAACAATAGAACGAGTTCGACCGAACTAATTTTGAAAGTTCGCCCGAATTCCTGAATAGTTTGACTGAACTTTGACAAATGTTCAGCCGAACTATTGAGGGAAAAAATTTTCTGCCCCCGATTCTCACAAAAGTGTTACCCTTGATGGTATTTATTATATTTCTTAGTTGTTAATGTTCATTTGAACATTCAATAAAGGTGTTTTTTAATTATTTTATGTTTTGAAAATTTTCATCTTAATAATTTTTGGTCTAATAGTGTTTTTTTGGATTTTTTAGTCATAATTGAAACAAATTTTGATCTTTGTTGTTTAAAACAGGTTTTTGACTACATATGTGAATTAGATACCCTAAAAAACAATACTCCTGATGACATTCCAAAACCTATAATAGATAGACTATTTAAAAGTTTACAAAATATACTTGTAATTTGAACAACAAACATTTTGTTAAATTTTAAAAAAAAATTATGCTCGGTGACCTTCCAAAACCTATAACAGATATATTATTTAAATTTTACAAACTATCTTGTAATTTGAACAAACCTTTAGTTAAATTAAAACCGATAACAAATAGATTAATTAAATTTTACAAACTATTTGAACAAATCTTTTTGTTAGATTACATAAAAAAATTTACCCCATATGACCTTCCAAAACCTATAAACAAATATATTATTTAAAGTTTACAAAGTATACTTGTAATTCGAACAAACCTTTTGTTAAATTACATAAAAAAATATGCTCTCGATCCAAAACCTATAACACATAGATTATTTAAAGTTTACAAACTATACTTATAATCAAAACAAACCTTTTGTTAAATTATATAAAAAAATAAGCTTGATGACCTTCCAAAACCCATAAACAAATAGATTATTTAAAGTTTACAAATTATACTTGTAATTCGAACAAACCTTTGTAAAATTAAAACCTATAACTTGTAATTTGAACAAACTTTTGTTAAAATTTGACCACCTTAGATCCATCTTAACTCTGGATATACTAACCATTGAAAGGGATCAAATATTTTTTCACTTTAAATGAGGTTTGTATTTCAAGAAATTTCATCTCTTGGCACTTGATGTATCATGTTAAGATGGATCTAGGCTAGTTTAATTTGCTCATTTAAATATACTATATTCCCCATTTATACCATGGGTTTTCATATTATAGGTGATTACGGTAAATTTATTTTTATTTTAATGTTTTTTTGCTATTTTTAATTTATTTTGACCAAGTTAAAAGAAGTTTTGTGTGACAGCCTCATTAAGAGTTAACTAGTATTAACTAGTTAAAGACAATTTGCTTATTTTTATTTTCTGACAAGAAAGACTTAATTGTTATTGTTTATGAAACAAAATTATTATTTTATTTTTGGTTATTGAATTAATAAGAGGAACTAATGAATGGAAATAAAATCTTTCAAGTTGTTGGTAAAATTTTCTAAGAATAGGAGGTGGTTGGGGACAGTTGGAGAAACAGTTACCTACTCCTCTGAGGATAAAGTTGAATCCCAGGAGAGGGGTAGGGGTTCTGTGAGTTTTGGTAAGAAGGGTGAAGTATTTTCTAGAGCTGGTTGAGGACCAGTTGAAAATAGCTTTCTGAAACCCTTGTAAAACCAGAATATCTGATTGTGACTGGATTGGCCCTCCAGAGGTCACAACAGAGAAATTCCACTGCTAACCCGTGGCACCGTCCAGGATTCTGGAGCTAAGGGGCAAGAGGAGGACGTCATAGCCTCCCTTGATGGTTGGGAGGACCAAAGTTTGGAAGATTAATTCTTTTTTCCAGATAAGTATACAGAACTTGTGTATAATGAACTACAGGTTTTAAATGAAGTATTTAGACTGTTCATGTTTTTACTGGTTATATATTTTCTTCTGTGAAGAACTGAGTATCGAAGTTCTGCTATGGGTCTGGCATGCTTTCTCTATATAAATGAAGTTTTTATATGTATATTAGTGGAATAATACTCTGTGTAGAGGAAAGACGGATTTTATTACTATAGTCACATACATTTAATTATAAGGTCTGAGGTAAGACTCTGCAAGTGTTCTTTTCTATTGAGAAAATAATGCGAATAGAGGTTCTATGCTTCTACAGGAACATAGAGTATCACTTTAACACAGTCATAAGCACACTCTTGAACAATTACTGAAAATACCCAGTAAGGAAGCAAATAATGAAACGAAAAGTATAGCTGGAAAAGTACAAAAGCTGTAGTATACATCGAGATTATATATTCTCTGAGTACTGTTATTGTAGTAAACAATAGTTAAGGAGGCTTAGAACTTGAGGTGCTGGTTTTGGGCCGAAACCCTACCCTGCCCCTTGCTCTTTAAAAAAAAAACTATACACAGTCCTTTCAAAATGGTGGACCAGCTAACGTAAGACCAAAGTTGAATTTCGAAATAAGTAAGCAAAATTGGCGATGTGTAAGACACTGTAACACTCTATTCAGAGACAAGAATCAGAAATTATTTAACAAGAAAATATAGAAACCCTCATCACGGTAACATGCAGTGAGGAAATAAACTTTAGGTACATGTTAATCATTTGTACAAACGGAGAAATAAATCGCTCATGAGAGCCATACGAAATAATGAATTTATTTGAAAACAGAAAACCCGAGTGAAAGCTCTTAGAACATTAGACGAATGTAGCGCGTAGCCCTGCATGCGGTAAGAAACTAACAGCAGAGGCCGCTATGCATATAAATTATCATTCCTTGCTAAGACCAGTATAGCATATAGCAGAGAAACAATTTACAACATGCTTACTATTGAAAGATGTAGATAGCAGTGGAATCTAAGCTAATACACATAATAAATCTCATAAGATGTGGAGCTTCAAGAAAGAAAAACGATGAGGTTCTATACATATAAATAGAAGGTAAAATGGCACCATGTTCAGGGATTCAAAAAAAGGACTGAACAGGCATTTGGGGCCTCGGCCATATTAATAGAACAAGAAATAAATTTATTGTTCATGAAGGTCTGCAAGACATTATCAATATTTGTATTACAATTGTATCGAAACCCTATAGTCCTTACATAACAAGAAAATTTATATGTTGCGAGTTTATAAACCCTAAGTCGGGTAGCAAAAACCGAGGTTTCATTCTATGCATGCCCTTTGAAGTACGACTACCAAATTCTCGATACAACACAGAGTACCTGTGGACGGGAGAAGCAACATTAGCCGCGGAAAAGAGATTAAGCTATGAAAGGCTGGAGGTAGGGTTTGGCGAAAACCCACTAACCTGCAAGAAAACAAATTCTATTAGAATAATGAACCCTTAAGACAGATTAAAGATTGGCGTCAGGGTTTACCTTTATTAAAAAAAAGGGCGAACCAAATCTGAACTGAGAGAGAGCTGTTTGGGGAAGCTTGCCTGTTTGGATTTGAAAATCGGCAAGCCTGGAATATGTAAAATTGTTACGGGTTAGTAAAGCTTTCTCGTAAG
Source organism: Pinus albicaulis (assembly GCA_034641835.2). Taxonomy (NCBI): domain Eukaryota; kingdom Viridiplantae; phylum Streptophyta; class Pinopsida; order Pinales; family Pinaceae; genus Pinus; species Pinus albicaulis. The sequence goes on from CM076576.1 coordinate 787,630,701, forward strand.
CTCGAAAACGATAAATCGCAACCTGTAGGCAAATTAAAACCCTGAACAGAATTAAACGGAAAGGCAGGGTACCTTTTTCATTGATGCACTCCAAGGTTAGTCGAAAGGCTTAACACCCTCATGCAGGTAAGAGAGCCATGACTCTCTGCAAACTATAAATCCTGTATGAATGCCAAATGCCAGAAAAACAAAAGATGAAATCAGCTCATAACGTTTGTAACTAAGCCGAGGTAGAGTGGGGTTAACCTGGAAAATACAGCTCACCTTTTAGACCAGAATCGCGACAGAGAAACCAATGAGGAGTTTAACCTTGCTAGCGCGCCATGGAGGAGTGTTACTGCTGCAAGACTACCAAACTGGTAGAAGACTCCAGACTTTTTCCCTCATAATTTCCGTGGAAACCGAGGCATGTTTTACAGCTGTCCCGTTAATAAAAGCCACGCACAGCTACACCAGCAGGATTGACATCTATGCCTCGGCGAGAAGGAATATCATGCCAAGTGGCATGTTCTTACCCGAGACAAAGCTTCATAATAAGTTAATTAATGACCAAGATTTTGTTAATAATTGTATATCAGATATCGAGTTGAATGACTTGAGTATTAGATTTAAATTCTCAAGTGTAAAGTACTGTAATGATAAATCGCAATCAAATTACCTGTTTATGTATTAAATGATTAATGCAATTAGTTTATGCGAATGAGAGCCAAAGCCGAAAAGAACTATAGTGAATCACAAGTTCATGAATTGTTAATGATGCCAACTCAGAATTTCGGAATTGGTGTTTATATATATATATATATATATATATATATATAGAGTACTTAGATTTATATTTAATTTGGGTAACAAAGGAATTTTGGTATAAATGTTGTAATATGTTGTGTGGCAACAAAATTTTTTTTATTAGAGTAATTAAATTGTTGGTGACAGTAACAAGTGGTATCAGAGTCAATTGCTACACTGGAATCCTAAGGGTCTACAAACAGTGAAGCTATGTATGTGTTTAGTGCACTGGGAGGAAGCGAGTGAAATGAGGGAAGTTACAGCATCTTAGTCACAAACAGAGGAAACTCAAATCCTAATATTTATGAATCCAGAAATGTGGGTTCAATTAACTGTGGAACATCACCAAAAGACGAGTCGATTGCTTGAGGAACAGCAACATCAAACTGCATTTTTTCTAAATACAGTACAACAACTACAAGAATAAATGATAAGAGTCTCGAAGGACAATGAGAGGTTGTTACAAGATCAAGAAAAGATTCTGAAAAGTTTGTTTGATAAAAAACATCAGGAGATGGGACATCCCAGTGCTGAAAAATAATTATCAATGGAACAAGAAGATCAACAAACTAGGAACAACACTACAGGTAGGACTGAAAAGAGTCCCTCCCAGAAGAGCAAAAACAGAAATTATAATGAGGCGAAGTCGGGCAATTTGTCTGACCAACAAGATCTTAAAATACAAAAAGTGGAACTGCAGGGGGAATTTCGTAAAATTAAGCCACCAATGTTTGATGGTGAGGCAGAGGAGGCAGCTGAAGCCTGGTTAATCAATATAAATAAGTACTTCCAGGTATATGAATATAGCAGCAATCTGAATGCCAGATTAGCTATATACCAGTTGCGAGTAAAAGCCACCCTGTGGTGGGAAGAGGTGAAGAATGCATGCAGCATTGATGAACGAGATATCACATGGGAACTGTTTTAGCAGTACTTTAAGGACAAGTACCTGATAGAAAGATTTTATGATGACAAAGCTAAGGAATTCCATGATCTTCGGTTGGGACAAATGACCATGGATGATTATGTTACAAAATTTACTTCCCTGTTACGTTATGTTCCTTATCTCCGAGAAGAAAAAGCCAAGGTGCAAAGGTTCTTGAGCAGTTTACCTGCTCACATGAGAGAACGGATAGAATTTGTTAACCCCCATACCATGGATGAGGCTATCCATAAAGCACGAATGTGCTATCAGCAGAACAAGGCCAAGGGTGAAGGAGGAAAAAGCTGGCAGCCAAAGAAAAATCAGAAAAATAACTCTACTTTTAAAAGCAGTAAAAGAAACAACTTTAAAGGCTTAGCACGGAACTCTATTAGCAAGCAGTTTGGTAAAAATCATCAAAGAACCAAGTGGCCAACAGAGGAGAAACCCACAGAAGCATCAAGCAATCCAAAACAGGGGCAAATTTCTAAACCTCCTCTACAGTGTTGGGGCTATGGGGAAGCTCATTACTATAAAAATTGTCCCCAACGGAATACAATTGAAACTGTAGAAAATCTGCAGGAGGCATCTACGGTAGGGGACGTGGTGCGTAACATACCCCGCATCAATGCAGCCTTGGAATATCGGCAGACTGATTTTCAGCCCACAATGATCGAACTATAAGGTACTTTACTAACTAAACCTGTTTCAATTTTGGTAGATCCTGGAGCAAGTTTGAGTTATGTAAGTCCCAAGTTAGTGGAAATGTGTAAATTGAAGGAACGGAAATTTAAGAATTCTTGGCTAGTACAGCTAGCTACTGGGGAAAAACGAAAGGTAATGGCGAAAGTTCCTAACTGTGTGCTGGAAGTGGCAGAACAGCAGCTACAGGTAGATCTAAATATCTTACCATTGGGGTCTTATGATTTATTATTGGGTATGGACTAGTTGGAAAGACACTGGACCCTAGTGGACTGCAAAGAAAAGATTATCTACTTCAGAATGCAAGATGGCACGCGAAAAGAAATTCAAGGAATTAAAAATCATGTGCAATTACGACCAATAACAGCATCCCAAATGGGTAAGTGTATCAGAAAGGGATGTCAACTGTATGCAATACAAGTAGGATATGTTGACTCCAAGGAAAAGGCTCCAATAATGGAAGATATTCCTGTAGTACAGGAATTTCTGGATGTATTTCCAGAAAACATTCCTGGTTTGCCACCCAAGAGGTATATTGACTTTACCATTGAATTGTTGCCAGGAGCCTCTCTGGTGTCAAGAGCCCCTTATAGAATGAGTGTACCCGAATTAACAGAGCTGAAGATACAGTTACAAGAGCTGTTAGACAAGGGCTATATCCGCCCAAGTGTGTCTCCTTGGGGAGCACCAGTCCTTTTCGTTAAGAAAAAGGACGGGACCTTACGCATGTGTATGGACTACAGGTAGCTTCATAATCTGACTGTTAAGAACAAATACCCCTTGCCAAGAATCGATGATTTATTCGATCAAGTGAGAGGGGCTCAGGTGTTCTCTAAGATAGACTTAAGATCCGGATATCATCAGATTCAGATTAAGGATGAGGATATTTGCAAAACAACATTCCGCACTCGATATGGACCTTATGAATTCATGGTGCTGCCCTTTGGATTGACAAACACACCAACAACCTTTATGAGGTTGATGAATGGCATTTTTCATCAGTTTTTGGATAATTTTGTACTTATTTTCATAGATGACATACTGATATACGCAAAAAGTGAGGAGGAACATAAAGAACATTTGAGAATAGTTCTGGAAATGTTGAGGAAGCATCAGCTTTATGCTAAGTTTAGCAAATTCGATTTCTTTAAAACAAAAATCCAATACTTGGGACATGTTATATCAGCTGAAGGGATAGCTGTTGATCCCAAAAAGATCAAAACTATTATGGAATGGCGAGTACCTCAGAATGTGGCGGACATTAGATCATTTATGGGTCTAGCTGGTTATTATAGAAGGTTCATAGAAGGGTTTTCTAAAATTGCTTTCCCTATTACATCTTTGCAGAAGAAAGGCAAGCCTTTCAAATGGACGAATGAATGTCAGAACAGCTTTGAAAAGCTGAAACAACTCCTAACTACAGCTCCAGTACTGAAGGTAGCTGACCCCGGAAAAGACTATGAGGTTTGTACTGATGCAAGCAAAGAAGGAGTTGGTATGATATTAACTCAAGAAGGTAAAGTGATAGCTTACAAGTCTAGGAAGCTGAAAGAACATGAACAGAAATATTCTGCTTATGACTTGGAACTTACAGCAGTAGTGCATACCCTCCGAGTATGGAGGCATTATCTGCTGGGTAAGATATTTGTACTTAAAACAGACCATAGCAGCCTGACTAATTATTTTAAGCAAGCAGATTTAAATTCTAGACATGCAAGATGGAAAGCCTTTTTGAGTGAATTTGACATGGACATACAACATGTTAAGGGGAAGGAAAATCGAGTTGCAGACGCGTCAAGCAGAAAAATGCACAATATTTCTGCCTTATACTATAATCAGCTAGAAAGCCAACTGTTGGAACAGTTAAAAGAAGAAGCACAGAAAGACCTGGAATATAAATTATGGTGGCAGAAAATGGAGGATGATAAGAAGCAAGGCAAGACATCAGAGTATGGAAGGAACGAAGATCAAGTGTTGAATTTTCGCGGAAGAATCTATGTGCCTAATCGTGCGGTCTTAAGGAGTTAATCCTGAATGAATTCCACCGCAACAATTACACTGGCCATCCGGGATATCAAAAGATGCTCACTGCAATAAGAAAGGTATATTATTGGCCAGGTATGCGTAAGAATATTGCAGAGTATCTAAGCAAATGTTTGGAATGTCAGCAGGTTAAGGTGTAACATCAGCATCCTGCAGGGCTATTGCAGCCCATACCCATTCCTAAGTGGAAGTGGGAGGTTATCTCCTTATATTTCATCACAGGTTTACCACGAACAAAGAGGTAGAATGATTCAATCATGGTAGTCGTAGACAGATTAAGCAAATCTGCCCATTTCATACCTGTACAATCTACATATAAGACGATACAGATTGCAGATATATTTATGAAGGAAATCTTTAGGTTGCATGGCATACCTAAGACTGTGATTTCAGATTGGGATGTTAAGTTTACATCCGCATTTTGGAAAACTTTGTTTTCTGGTCTGGGAACACAGATACATTTTAGTACTGCCTATCATCCTAAGACTGATGGGTAGACAGAATAGGTAAACCAAGTTCTGGAAGACATGATGTGCATGTCTATGATGTAGTAGCCAACCAAGTGGGAAGACTACTTGCACCTTGTGGAGTTTGCATATAACAATGGGTATCAGGAATCTCTGAAAATGAGTCCCTTTGAAGCATTGTATGGTAGGCAATGTCGTACACCTATAAATTGGAGCAGTCCTGAAACCAAATTATTGTTGGGACCTAAAATGTTGGCTGAAATGGAAGCTGAAGTAAAAAGAATAAGGCATAATCTGAAGGTTGCGCAAGATAGACAAAAGATTTATGAAGACAAGAAAAGGTCCTACCGTGAATTTGTGGTAGGGGACCATGTTTACGTAAGAATTAAGCCTAAAATAAGTACCATAAGATGGACCTCTTGTGCCAAATTAGCTCCCCGGTACTGTGGACCTTTCCAAATATTGGAAATGGTGGGACCAGTAGCCTATAGATTGGATTTACCAAGCCATATTCGAGTACACAATGTGTTCCATGTGTGCTTGCTGAAGCGATATGTACATGATGAAAAACACGTAATTCATTGGCAGAATATTCAGGTAGGAAGAAGGATAAAAAAAAATCCTAACTTGACGTTGAATAAATTTAAGCGTACTGACTTGAAAACACTTTTGTTTTTTAGGTAGACGGAGAGTTTCTGGTAGAGCCGCAACGCATACTTGACCAAAGAGAAATTGAACTCCGCAAAAGAGTAGTTATCCAGGTGAAAGTGCAGTGGAAGCACTTCGGACCGGATGAAGCTACTTGGGAGGATGAAAAATTTATGCGGGAAGCCTACCCGGAGCTCTTTGCAGAGCTGGGCTGAAACATTGAGGACGGTGTTACTTCCAGGGGGGGAGATGTGACAGCCTCATTAAGAGTTAACTAGTATTAACTAGTTAAAGACAATTTGCTTATTGTTATTTTCTGACAAGAAAGACTTAATTGTTATTGTTTATGAAACAAAATTCTTATTTTATTTTTGGTTATTGAATTAATAGGAGGAACTAATGAATGGAAAGAAAATCTTTCAAGCTGTTGGTAAAAGTTTCTAAGAATAGGAGGTGGTTGGAGACAGTTGAAGAAACAATTACCTACTGCTCTGAGGATAAAGTTGAATCCCAGGAGAGGGGTAGGGGTTCTGTGAGTTTTGGTAAGAAGGGCGAGGTATTTTCTAGAGCTGGTTGAGGACCAGTTGAAAATAGCTTTCTGCAACCCTTGTAAAACCAGAATATATGATTGTGACTGGATTGGCCCTCTAGAGGTCACAGTAGAGAAATTCACTACTAACCCGTGGCACCGTCCAGGATTCTGGAGCTAGGGGGCAAGAGGAGGACGTCATAGCCTCCCTTAATGGTTGGGAGAACCACAGTTTGAAAGATTAATTCTTTTTTTCCAGATAAGTATGCAGAACTTGTGTATAATGAACTACAGGTTTTAAACAAAGTATTTAGACTGTTCATGTTTTTATTGGTTATATATTTTCTTTTGTGAAGAACTGAGTATCGAAGTTCTGCTATGGGTCTGGCATGCTTTCTCTATATAAATGAAGTTTTTATATGTATATTAGTGGAATAATACTCTGTGTAGAGGAAAGACAAATTTTATTACTATAGTCACATACATTTAATTATAAGGTCTGAGGTAAGACTCTGCAAGTGTTCTTTTCTATTGAGAAAATAATGCGGATAGAGGTTCTATGCTTCTACAGGAACATAGAGTATCACTTTAACACAGTCATAAGCACACTGTTGAACAATTACTAAAAATACCCAGTAAGGAAGCAAACAATGAAACGAAAAGTATAGCTGGAAAAGTACACAAGCTGTAGTATACATTGAGATTATATATTCTCTGAGTATTGTTATTGTAGTAAACAATAGTTAAGGAGGCTTAGAACTTGAGGTGTTGGGTTTGGGCCGGAACCCTACCCTGTCCCTTGCTCTTTAAAAAAAAAACTATACACAGTCCTTTCAAAACGGTGGACCGGCTACCGTAAGACCAAAGTTGAATTTCGAAATAAGTAAGCAAGATTGGCGGTGTGTAAGACACTGTAACACTATGTTTAGAGGAAATAATCAGAAATTATTTAACAAGAAAATATAGAAACCCTCATCGCAGTAACATGCAGTGAGGAAATAAAATTTAGGTACATGTTAATCATTTGTAGAAACAGAGAAATAAATCGCTCATGAGAGCCATACGAAATAATGAATTTCTTTGAAAATAGAAAACCCTAGTGAAAGATCTTAGAACATTAGACGAATGTAGCGTGTAGCCCTGCATGCGGTAAGAAACTAACAGTAGAGGCCGCTGTGCATATAAATTATCATTCCTTGCCAAGACCAGTATAGCATATAGCAAAGAAACAATTTTTAGCATGCTTACTATCGAAAGAGGTAGATAATAGTGGAATTTAAGCTAATATACATAATAAATCTCATAAGATGTGGAGCTTCAAGAAAGAAAAACAATGAAGTTCTATACGTATAAATAGAAGGTAAAATGGCACCATGTTCAGGGATTCAAAAAAAAGACCGAACAGGCATTCGGGGCCTCGGCCATATTAATAGAACAAGAAATAAATTTACTGTTAATGAAGCTCTGCAAGACATTATCAATATTTTTATTACAACTGTATCGAAACCCTAGAGTCCTTACATAACAAGAAAATTTATATGTTGCGAGTTTATAAGCCCTAAGGCAGGTAGCAAAAACCCAGGTTTCATTCTATGCATGCCCTTTGAAGTACGACTACCAAATTCTCGATACAACACAAAGTACCTGTGGACGGGAGAAGCAACATTAGCCGCGACAAAGAGATTAAGCTATGAAAGGCTGGAGGTAGGGTTTGGCGAAAACCCACTAACCTGCAAGAAAACAAATTCTGTTAGAATAATGAACCCTTAAGACAAATTAAAGATTGGCGTCAGGGTTTACCTTTATTAAAAAAATAGGGCGAACCAAATCTGAACTGGGAGAGAGCTTTTTGGGGAAGTTTACCTATTTGGATTCGAAAATTGGCAAGCCTGGAATATGTAAAATTGTTACGGGTTAGTAAAGCTTGCTTTGAAGCTCGAAAACAATAAATCGCAACCTGTAGGCAGATTAAAACCCTGAATAGAATTAAATGGAAAGGAAGGGTACCTTTTTTGTTGATCCGCTCCAAGGTTAGTCGAAAGGCTTAACACCCTCGTGCAGGTAAGAGAGTCATGACTCTCTGCAAACTATAAATCGTGTATGAATGCCAAATCCCAGAAAAACAAAAGATGAAATCAGCTCATAACGTTTGTAACTTAGTCAAGGTAGAGTGGGGTTAACCTGGCAAAAAGAGCTCACCTTTTAGACCAGAATCGCGACGGAGAAACCAACAAGGCGCTGAACCTTGGTAGCGCGCCATGGAGGAGTGTTACTGTTGCAAGACTACCAAACTAGTAGAAGACTCCAGACTTTTTCCCTCATAATTTCCGTGGAAACCGAGGCATGTTTTACAGCTGTCCTGGTAATAAAAGCCATGTATAGCTACACCAGCAGGATTGACATCTATGCCTCGGCGAGAAGGAATCTCATGCCAAGTGGCATGTTCTTACCCGAGACAAAGCTTCATAATAAGTTAATTAATGACCAAGATTTCGTTAATAATTATATATCAGAGATCGAGTTGAATGACTTGAGTATTAGATTTAAATTCTCAAGTGTAAAGTACTGTAATGATAAATCGCAATCAAATTACCTGTTTATGTATTAAATGATTAATACAATTAGTTTATGCGAATGAAAGCCAAAGCCGAAAAGAACTATAGTGAAGTCTTGGCCAAGGATGTTCATCCTCTGGACCAAATTGAGTTTCATAAATAGACAGGAGAGATGATCTATTCTACAATAACCACCAAGGCTATGAGTGTACAGAAGCTCCAAAACACTCTTGCAAATATTAGAGATCAACTCAAATTGGAAAAAGCGTCTTCACAGGCAAAAGACACTAGAATTGAATCTTTGGAAGAATTAGTAATTGAAGTAGGATATGATCCTAAAAATTTCAAAGTTGCAGAGGAATTGATAAAGAAGAAAAATGCAGAGATTGTTGCATTAAAGAAGGAACTAAAGCTGCCCCCTACAGAACATCCTCAAGCAAAGGAAGTATTACAGGATACAAATTAGAAAGATGAGATGATGAGTCTCATTCTACAGTTGACTGCTCAGATAAAGGAAATGGAGATTGAAATGGACAAGTTGGTCCAGGGGAAATAAGCCGACAAAGAACCAGTCCTAGTCACTGTCATTCCTATAGTCACTACTATTGTACCTTCCACATTATCATAATCACTAGCTCCTACAGTCCCTATGGCTACAGCATTACTTGTCACTTCATCAACAACTTCAGCAACATAGTCTTCAACAACAACACCACAGCATTCATATGAAGCAAGAAAATTAGTAAAGGCTATGCAAGATATGTCTATTTAGACCAATGAGATAAACATACTTAAAGAACAGCTTAAAATTCTTGAAGATGCAAAGAAACTTGCTCAAATTATGCACAAGAATGAAGAACAGAATGCAAAAATGTTGAATGAGCAACTGAAGAAGTTAGAAAAAGAACTAACACTTAAAGAAGCAATGGCACATGTCAAACAGTAGCTATGGGCCAATATCATTAAATCTGTCAATGATATTTGGCCATCCATACAGGTTATATATGAATAGAAAGACTTAGTAAAATCAGCAAGAGAAGCTATCCAAAAGATAAAAGAAGAACTTGGCAAGAAGCCTGAAGAAGCTCTTGAGATCATAAAATTTCTTAATTCCAAGAACAGGCAAGAGCTAAAAGAAATTGGAATTAATGATAGAACAAAAACCATCGCAGAAGTTAGGAAGGTAGTATCTAAAAATAATTTGATGATACAACTAGAAGAGAAATGCCAGAACATGGAGGTTGCTATCACAAGGTTCATGATCAAGTTTGATGTTCTAAGACAAAAAGGCCTTCCCAATCCTCTAGTTATTAATGATAGATTAATGAAGCAGGATGATTATGATAAAAAATAAGAGATTTTGCCAAGGAGCAAGTGCACAATTCAGCCTTGCGGGGAACCCCATTAGGGAAGGTACTTTACAAAATATTTGAAATTTGTTTTACTTGCAGCATGAGGTGAAACACATATTTGTTAACAAGCCACCATTCTCAAAGTATACTGAAGCAGATGAAACATTCAGGAGAATGATGAAAATAAAATTGCCAGAGGCAGAGCTTTGGGAAAAAATGATTGATTTACTGTGAAATCAGGTTGCAGTAAGCACAGAGCAGTAAAAATAAAACAGAGCATGTTGTTATTACATTTACAGTTACAGTTTTGGAGTCAAAATCAGGACAGTAAACAGTGAAAGAGTAATAGTTTAAAGTGTATGAGTTGAAAGGTTAGAGTGAAAGTCAAAACAAAGACAAAGCTACCAGCATGAAAGACACTCAACCACAGCCTACGTTGAGGAACAGTAAAAAGAAAAATCAGCAACAAACTAAAGACATCAAACAGTAATTTCAATAAAACAGTGACATCTAGCATTAGTTAGAAAGTTGTCACTATCTTCTTGCATGAAGATATTTCTTTTCCGTGAATAATTCCTAAGTTAGTTTTAGGGTATTTTGTAAAGAGTTTTGTATAAATATTTCTCATTTGTAAGTATTGAGTGTGGATAAATTTTTGAACATTTCTATTGTTGTACTATTCTGAAACCTAAGGGTGATTGTACCAATTTCAAGTCAGCAGACTGGGTTAAAGAAATAAAGCATCATATTACAGGATTCATGTGTTGGGCCACTACAGTGAAGTATTTTCACTCGTTTCTTTGTCAATTTCTTATGTTTTCCATCAATACTTGTATGTTGTTCTAAATCTAAATGATAAATCATGAGTATTATTTCAGAATATGTTAAAAGCACTCTGTCTTGAACTGCTTATCATTTACATGTTTTCCACTGATATCGAGACTAAGGAACCCTTAATTTCTCCCTAGTTTCGATTTACCTATGCCTTTTCACTCATAATCTGGATTTAAAAACCCTTAATTTCTCTTTTACCCCGATTGAAACCATTTTCACCATCAGCCTTGAAGATTTGAAGTAACTCAGCTATCTTGCCCTTTAAACATTTCCCTTTAGACCTTGTTCCTAATCTGACAACTTGACACATTGATTCAATTAACCCAACGGAAAATAGACCTACATATATCCATCTGAGTAAGTGATTTCACCACCAAATGAAATTAAAATCCAAAACCAATTTACCCTACATAACTAGCCTAAAATCAATTAAAATAAACAAAGATAAATCATATACAGAGAGAGCCCTCTCTAAGCATTAGGAAGGCCATATCCTAAGGCTTAAAAGTAGGTTTGTGGTTACCTCTAATATTATTTAAAACAAAATAAAAATTCTCACAACTCTTGAGAATTATTGGAGTGATAACATATTACCGACCATAATGGGGAACTAACCAATCCTCAGTTTTAAAATTAATCTTAAAGGAAATACTTTTATTTATCTTTTCACCTTAAGATTGTTTTAAAGAGTTGTATCTTTTCATAAAAAACTGTAATTCTGGCTTCCAAAAGAGTCTACTATACTAGGTCTAATCCAGATCCAAAACCTACTGTCATACTAGATAATCCTGACAAAATTGTAAATAAAAGCGAAAAAATAGAAATTTTAGGTAATAAAAATTCATTGATCAAAGCAAATTCTCTTCCGAATAAATTATCAAGTTTACAAGACATTGAATTTGACTTAGCTTTTGAACAAACTTCATTTATAACTAAATCAGAGAGTGACATTTATAATACTGTAATAGATCCTTATTTCATTTCATTCATTGAAACTAAGAAGGAAACTGTTTCAATTGATTCTGATCAAATTTTTTTTGAAGTATATGATAAACTTGATAATTTAGCTATAACTTTGATTAAGGAAATTGATGAAGCTTATTTACAACATTCAGTTGAATTGACTGCTTTATCAGCTTACACACCTAAGCCTTCTACCAATTATTTAGATCCTAGTCATTTAGAATTTGTAGGTTCATCCCTATTTACTACCACTTCATCCATTATTTCCACCACACTTCCTTCCACAGATTAATTTATTCCCAAGCAACCTTTCAACCTAGAGTTTTATTTCCACCCCCAAATAGGTCAAGTTCATCCCCCATCATTTCTACTGCTATTTCTAGTACTTCATTCTCATTTCCAAGCACCTCTTCTAGCATCCCAACTTCATTTTCTAGTATCTCAACCACATTTGCAAGTACATCTTCTAATATCCCAATCTCATCTGCAAGTGCTTTAACTACTCCTGCAAGTACTTCAACTTCATCACCCAGCACTTCAAACTTACCTCCTAGCCAAGCTATAATCCAAGCCATGGCTGCCAGATATACCCCATTGGTCCTAGAAGCCCCTCTAAATGCCATGCCCCAAGATTATCAAAGCAAAATCCCTCAATTTGATGGAAACACTCACTACACGGCAGAACAACATGTTAATAAAATGACAGACTAATTTGAACTGCATGAAATAGATGATGTAGATGTTCAAATGAGACTTTTTGCTCAAACTTTAGCTAGTGATGTGAAGAAGTGGTTTAAAGGTTTGAATGTTGGTAGTATTGTTGATTTAGAAGTTTTCCATAGAATGTTTCTTAATAGATGGGAAAAGAAAAAAAAATCCATTACAAATTTTGTCTGAATTTGAATATATAAAAAGAGCACCAAATGAAACAGTTCAAGACTATTGTACAAGATATAATAGTATTTACAATGCAATCCCTGACAATCTTAAACCTCCTCCAGACTCTGCCTTGATCAAATTCCCTGATGGATTTGATACAGATATGGCTTATCAATTGAGAGAAAGGAATCCTGAAACCTTAGAGCATATGCAAAGTAATGTTGTAAGTGTAGAAACAAACATGTTAGCCAAGAAAGCTAGATTAATAAATGAAAAAAGAGTGACAAAAAAATAGGAAACATCAACCTCAGATCTGAAAATAGATAGCTTAGCAAAAACATTAGAAAGAATGATGGATAGGTTAGATAATATGGAAAGGAAGCCGCAGTGGGATAACCAACAACAAGGACCTAAAATAAGAAATCCCAATTTTAGGAAAAACACCAACATTAGAAAATCTAGAGAGTCAGCACCTGACCAAACAATAATACCACCTTTCCAAGAGAACTATTCTGAAAGTTCTCACCAAAATGAAGATGATGAAGACACTCAGATCAATCTAATGGCCATTAATGATGATAACACCATTTTTCCTACACAAGAAGAACATAAGTTATATAAATTACAACAGTTACAATTAGAATCTGGTGAATATTTTGATTACAAGCAAGGTTACGAGTATGCAATTAATGAAGTTCATAGGCAATATAACCTTAGGAGCAAAAAGAATGTAGAGCCCTATACTAAGAAATTTGCCCAAACTCAAACAAAGAAAACAACAGAGGCTCCTACAACCAAAGTTCTTCAAATACTCCTTAAGGAAACCCAGCAAAACTCTAGTTCACAACAGAAAAATTAAGATCCTAATCAGAAAATCTGAAGTCCCAAAATTTCATCTAGTCCTAAAATTGTTGACATCACAAATGATGTTCAAACATCAACATATCCTCAAAAATCTGCTGCTGCCAAGACAACAAATTCTGTTAAAACAACAATTTCAGATCTCGAAACATTTGTTGCTGATCCAAAATCAGGTTATCCTAAAACAACCACTGCCAAAACAGTTGTTGAAACATCAAAACCTGCCAAAACTTCCACTGCATTTCAAACTGTCCCTGAAAATAAAATTAAAAGCAGTAAAACAATGGAAACACAAACAGAAAATGAAAAACCAATTGTAGAAAAAGAAGAATAACCCACCCAAACTACAGTTACAAAGGAAGAAATAATTCAGTTAGGAAAATCACAAGCACCATTCAATATCCAAGCTGAAATTGCCAAACTGAAGATACCAGTTCCTTTGACAGAATTGGTAAAACATGACCTATACAAATCACACATCACTGAAACTTTAAATATGAATGATGGAGAAGATTCAGTTAATTTGAATGATGACCAACCAGAACTAATTTTTGGTACTAATGTTAATGGAAAACACCAAGAAGGAGGAGTTCCTCCTTTTTACATTAGCTTAACTATTCATAACCAAATATTACATAATGTCATGCTAGATTCAAAAGCCTCACACAATTTGATGCCAAAAGCAATCATGAAAACTTTGAATTTAGACATCACTAGACCTTACAAAGATCTCTTCTCATTTGATTCTAGTAAAGTGAAATGTTTAGGCTTGATAAAAGATTTATGTGTCACTTTAGTTCAATACCCTGGAAAAAGCATAGTCATGGATATTGTAGTAGCTGACATCCCTCCCAAGTATGGAATGTTGTTATCTCGCTCATGGGGAGGTAAACTGCAAGGATCTCTACAGTTAGATATCTCTTATGCAACAATATCAGTTTTTGGCCAACCCAAGAAACTTTATAGAGAGACATTAATGAAATACATCGTTAATAGCGTAGAAATACCTCGAAATTATCCCATCTATTCTAGACCCACTGATATGGACTCCTTCATTTTATGTAATTCTGATTCTCGTATAGAGAATAACACAGAATTAAAATAAAAAGAGAAATACCCAGATAGTGAAAACATTTTTCATGAATCAATGTGGATCAATTAACAAATTAGGAGCTGGAGCAGGAGTTTGGATACATAACATGGAACATAACCATTCTGAAGGTCATGCCTTTAGATTAAATTTCAAATGTACCAACAATATGGTAGAGTATGAAGCTCTGATTTTAGGACTGAAAATTATTAGAAATTTAGGAGGAAAAAGAGTTTTTATCATGGGAGAGTCTGATTTAATTGTAAAACAGATTAGAGGAGAATATTATGTATATCATCCTAGATTAAGCCAATATAGAGAAACATTTTTAGGTTTGATCAAATAATTGCTTGAATGTGACTTTGCTGTAATTCCTAGAAAACAGAACATACATGCACATAGCTTAGAAACTTTTGCTAGTACCTGCAATCTGCCTTTTCAGCCAAATCATCAATATACAACAGAAGTTAAACACGGGCCTACAATACCAGATAATCTAAAATATTGGCTGATATTTTGTACAGGATGAACAAATCTATCACTTCATGAATGCTGAAGGAAAATTTCAGAATTATAACATAGACACAGATTGTATAGTAGATCAAACCATAGATAGTGAGATTGATATAAATGTTGTAGATGTATATAACTTATATTTCACTAAACCCACTAAATGTACTCAAGTAGAAATAGATAATTTAGAAAAGGTAGAAATAGAAGAATTAACTGATGATGATTCTGACATTTTAAAATTTAAGAACAACTTTTTACCTAAGGGATTAGCCCCTTTAGAAGATCTTTTTGATTCAAATGATGATGCAAGAAAACCAAAGATGGAAGCATTAAGATCTGACATAGAAGATTGCAATATAGGAACAGAACTGAAGCCTAATATAATAAAACTTTCAAAAGCCTTACCTCAAAAAGAAAAAGTGAAATGCATAGCTTTGTTTAAATAATTTCAGGATGTATTTGCATGGACTTATGAAGATTTAAAAACTTATGACACTAGCATAATACAACACAAAATACCCATAAAAGAAAACAAAAAACGTTTCAAACAGAAGCTCAAAAAAATTAATCTAGTTTTATTGCCTTTAATTGAAAAAGAGTTTAATAGAATGTATGAAGCCCAGATTATTGGACCAATTAGATATTCTGATTGGGTTTCAAACTTAATTCCCACTAGGAAAAATACAGGGGAAATCAGACTTTGTGTTGATTTCTGGAATTTAAACAAGGTGTCCTTAAAAGACAACTACCCTCTTCACAAGATGGATCACATTTTACAGAGGGTGGTTGGCTCATCCAGGATTTCATTGCTCAATGGATTCTCTGGATATAACCAAATTTTAGTTCAAAAAGAAGACCATGCATTTACTACTCCATCGGGTACTTTCATGTATGTGAAAATGCTTTTGGATAAATGAATGCAGGAGATACTTTCCAGAGAGCTATGGACATAGCATTTGCAAAAGAAATTTATGATTTTCTTGTGATTTATCTAGATGATATTACTGTATTTTAAAAGACTGACAATGAACATCTAGATCATCTTAGGCAAGTGTTTATCAAATGCAGGAAATTTAGTATTTCTTTGAATCCTAAAAAGACTCTATTTGGACTTGAAGAAGGTTAATTATTAGGACATGAATTATGATAGACCCAACTATAATAGAGGCCATTCTGAACATTAGTCATCCTAGGAATATTAAAGAATTTCAAGCTTTCTTAGGTAAAATCAATTTTCTCAAAAGATTTATTTCAAACTTAGCAAAATTAATTAGAGAACTTAACAACACGTTGAAGAAAGACTCAGTACTAAAATGGACAGTAGAGGCCAAACAATCATTTGAATCAATCAAACAATCCTTGACAAAAACACCAGTCCTAATAGTACCTGATTTCAAAAAAAAATTCATTATTTTTTCCTTTGCTTCAGAACATACTATTGCAACAGTGTTACTGCAGAAAAATGATCAGGGCTATGAGTAGACCATTGAATTTTTCAACAAATCACTTAGATATGCTACTCTGAAATATAACATAATGGAAAAGAAGGCACTAGCATTAGTGAAGGCCATCAAAGACTTTAGAGTGTACATCTTATATTCACATATCATTGCTTATGTTCCAAATTCAGTGGTGAAGGACATTTTGTCTCAGAATGGGCCTAATGGTAAAAGAGGCAAGTGGATTGCCACCATTTTTGAATATGACATGGAAATTAAGCGCATCAAACTCATTAAAGATCAAGTTTTAGCCAAACTCATAGCTAAATCAAAATGTCAGGCCTTAGATATTAATTTTATTGCCCAATTAGATGATCAGTAAGAGATGGCGACTCCAGAGATCAGTAAATCCTTTTTAGACTCACCATGGTATGCAGATTTCATATTTGTATTATTAAATTTACAAGCTCCTCCTGGATTGTCAAGAACCAAAGCTAGATTTTTAAAGTTAAAGGCAATGAAAATTTGTATCATAGATAATGCACTGTTTTGGAAAGATCATGGCGTCATTTTATTGATTTGTCTACTTAAAGAAGAAGCTGATAAAGTTTTGGAAGAATTTCATGTAGGTGACTGTGGAGGACATCTTTACTGGAAGACAACTGTAGATAAAATCTTAAGAGCTGGTTTTACTGACCTACACATTTTTCAGATGTGAAAAAGTATGTGACCTCTTGTCACAAGTGCCAAATCTTTGAAGGGAAGAAAAATTTGCTACCTTTAAACCTTAAACCCATCTCCACAGAGATGCCTTTTCAACAATGGGGTCTTGACTTCATTGGTGAAATTCACCCTCCATCCTCAACCCAACACAAATGGATTTTGACAACCACAGACTATTTCACCAAGTGGACAGAAGCCATTCCTTCTAGGCAAGCCACTGATACTGTCATAATCTCATTTTTAGAAAACAACATACTGTCAAGATTTGGATGCCCCCAAAAGCTCATTACTGATAATTCAGCTTCTTTCAAGTCTAAAAAGATGATTGACTTTTGTAATAAATACCACATTACCCTTGGCCATTCCACTACTTATTACCCTCAAGCTAATGGTCTTGCTGAATCCTCCAATAAAAGCCTAGTGAATATCATCAAAAAACTACTAGAAGACAATAAGAAAACCCGAAATAAAATAGTATTCAATGCCTTATGGGTAGATAGACTTACCACAAAGAAGTCCATTGGTACATCCCCTTATCAGCTTGTTTATGGGATGGATGTTGTTTTTCCATCCTCTCTAGGAGTACCAGTGATGAAAATAATCCAAGAGTTGTAGGTTGAAACCAATGATATCCAGAGAAGGATAAATCAAACCATACACTTGCAGCAAACCAGGGAAGATGTCTATCTCAAGTCTCAAGTTGTTCAAGAGAAGATTAAAAAAATATTTGACAAAAAGACTAAGGAAGATGACTTTTATATAGGTGACAAAGTTCTAAAGTGGGTACCATGAGAGAAGAGAAAGGTAAACATGGGAAATTTGATTTCTTATGGAAAGACCCTTATGTCATTTATGGTTACAAAGGTAACAATGCATTATTTTTTAAGGAGTTGGATGGATCAGATCTTCCGGGTGGACTTATCAATGGTAGAATTCTGAAGCATTACTATTCCCCAGAATAACAGTAGTTCACTTTATTTACTTTGCTCATTGTACATAACATTGCAAATTTTAGATTGGATTGGATGTTTTTCTAGCAAAGTTGAAGCCTGGAGAAAATACCCTAAGCTTTGAAGGATAAAATATATTAAGTATGAATAATGCAGAGGTTAGAAAATAGTTTCAAGGTCAGCATAGTCAAATTCAAAGGCTACTAGTTTCAAAGTTCTTGACATTTCACCAGGAAATGCCATCCCCATGTGGAGCCAATGTTAGGGTTCTATAATAATAGGATTCATAATTTTGAATTAACTTTGATTAGTCTTGTAATATGTACATACTTTTCTTTCTGAAAATTGTTTTCCCATGTTAGAAAATTTAAAAAAAAATGTAAAGAGGGTAAAAGTTCTAAAAGAAAAATCAAGGGACTTGAAAGAAAAAATATCAAAAAGAATATAAAAATGGACCCCAAACAAAACTAGATAAAAATAAAACATGAAAGTGATGCAAATCCAAATGCCATTACTATTTACTTTTTCTGCAAAATAAATATTGTGTGCAGCTTGTCAAAATTTCCACAGTCCATGAAGGTCAAACTGCTTAATCTTGACAATTCATGCTTTAAATTTCATGTTGTTAGATAGAGAATAAATATCTAGCCAAACAGTTTAATCATGGAAGAAAAGTAGTTAGGTAGAGAAGAATAAGGAGCTCAACAATTAAATCTGAGCCCTTGGAAGAAATTAGGATAGAAATAGTTAGTTTGATGTTTAAAAGAAAAATGAATAAGGGTTTGCAAGCTCAAATGCACCCATGTAAATGAAGAAAAAAAGTTAGGATAGCAAATGGGTAGGTAAAAGAAGTTTTCATAAGCATGGAGATCAGAAAATTGGTCATTTCATTTACTAAATTTCTTACAAACTCATTCCCCTTGTAAAAATACCCCCTCCCCTTCATTTTCCCTTTTTTTCCATTATCACTCATTTGTCCTTACAAATGCCCATTTTCCTAGGTTAAAACACATTTTTTCCTTTGGAAAAGTAAAATTCCTCTAACTAATTTCCATTTATTCAAAAATACCCAAAAAACCCAAAAATGCCTTTATCCTAAGTATTTCTTTAAAAAGTGTTATGTCGAGTCCCACAGTGAAAAGAAATTTATTCCCAATAGCAGTTTTAAAGCTAAATTTAGTGTATTATACACATTCCACAGTTACATTTCACTATTAACAATTAACCTAATGTATTAAATCCCTTTATAAAACTTTACCTCGTATTTTAATTAATTCCTTTATGTATATTATTCCTCGCCCATATTTTTTATATAACCAATGGTGTAAATTCTCCCACATGTTATATATCCCGAACCCACATTTTATTCTTAAACCTATGGTTTATATTATCCCTGCCTGTTATAACATTACACTTACCATAATCCTTTTGCCATGTATAAAACCCCGACCATTTACATATAACCAATTGCATAGCATATGCCCCGACCCCACGCCATCAATCCCCAATACTCTGTCGCATCATCCTAGCCGTTAGTTCTTCACCCGCCAGATCCGACCGCCATTATAGCCTATCGCACATCCGATAGCGCGATAGTTAACACACCCCAAACCTTGCGAAAAACGTAGTTTTTGGAGTCTCCCTCCCTGATACATGTTGGCTTTCTATTCGATCGCACCAATCAAATCTATACCGCCAACCACCTTTAGAGCTTGTGAAAACCACTAAGTGTTTTTCTCCCCAACGCGCAAACCACTTGCTCATTTGAAATGACCACCCATTATTTAAAGCAATGTTTTGTTTAAAAATGCATATAAACTGCCCTTTGTTGCCTTTTACCACTTTCTGTTACAAACTTGCGTAGAAGGAGCATTATTTACCTTTTTTCGAGCCAAAGATCACTCTGCCGACCTTATTCCAGGTTTTTTCCAACAGAATTCAAGAACATTACTGCCACAGTAAATTGCATAACCGAATTGAAGCTTATAAAGACCTCTGAAACCTCACAGAAGCCTTCTGCAACCCAAGAACCCTCCTGGAAAGAAAATCTTCAGTTTTCCCAGGTATTATTCAAAGAAAAGGTGTGTCCTTGATCTAGAAAGTAAATTAATCAGTAATTGAATCAAATTAAGATTACTAGCAGACCAAGAAAGCCTTCTTGCCTTCCAAAATCCTTTTCTGCATACCCTGAGCATTCTTTTTACGGAATCTGAGGTTCAAGATTATTTTAAATCACAGAAATTGAATAATTGAAGAAATTTAAGCCTCTGTATACCTGAAGAAAGCCTCCTTGCCTTTCAATATATTCATACAGACTCTAGGCATCCTTTTGCAGAATTCTGAGATCTTAAAGAATGTTCTTAATCACACAATGTAGGAATTTACAGGGTAAGTTCCTTAGATCAAAAACCAAAGATCACCACTCACAAACAGAACACAAATCAGTACACCAGTATAATCACATGGTTAAAACTCTCAAAGAGGGAAACAGACCATGGCTTGAGCCAACGCGGCCACTTCAGACAATTTATTAATATAAAAATAAAAATTACATATGTTTTTCTCATAAACGGTTACCAAACAAATGACCCTCCATGCTCTTTAAATAGAGATCATGGACCAATTGGGTGTTAAGCCACAGATCAAATGTCGTTAATACCGAGGTGAGAGATAATCGTCGAATCGCTACAAATCGTGACCATCGAATTATAAGTTACAAATGTACATGGTAAAGAAACACACTTTACCTAACTCTACACTAGAATAAGTTATTCTTAACTCTTTCCTAGGTGTGGGAATATCCTAACATCCCCCCTTAAGAACAACTTGGGATAGGATTGAAGGATTTACAAAGGTGACACAAAAGGAGCCTATTTCCTATGTGTTGAAATATCCTAACATCCCCCCTTAAGAACAAATTGGGATAGGATTGAAGGATTTACAAAAGTGACACAATAGGAGAAGGAAGGAGGCATTAGAGCCTATCCCCCCCTTAATGACAACTTTCCTGAACTCCAAGCATGGATCGAAGTTTGGTAAACTTCACTTCTGTGAGAGCCTTTGTAAAGATATCAGCTACTTGATCATTGGTTGGACAATTTTGCACTTCAAGAACACGCTCATGAATGAGTTTTCTGATGCAGTGTATGTGGAGTTCAATGTGTTTCATACGCTGATGCTGAATTGGATCTTTACATAGCTGAATGGCACTCTAATTATCACACCAAAGTGTAGTTGGATGTTGCTGATGAAGACCAAATTCAGGCAGAATCTGACGAAGCCACATGGCTTCCTTGTTGACTTCAATTGCACCATGATACTCTGCTTCTGCTGAAGAAAGAGAGATGGCACTTTGTTTCTTACAAGACCAAGTAATAGGCCCTAAACCAAGAGTGAATACATATCCTGCAGTAGAATTTCGATCATCAGGGTCACCAGCCCAATCAGAATCAGTGAAGCCAATCAACAATGGAGATGCTCCTGCACTGTAATGAATCCCGAACTGAACTGTACCTCGAATATATCGAAGTATTCTTTTAGCTGCCTTCCAGTGACTTTCATGGGGTTGGTGCATAAACCGTGCGACAAGACCAACGGCAAAGGAAAGGTCAGGACAGGTATGGGTTAGATACCAAATTTTACCAACAAGTTGACAGTATAAGGTAGCATCAACTTTAGGAGTAGTACAAGTGACTGAAAGCTTGACTCCAGACTAAAAGGGAGAAGGGGTTGGCTTACAGCCTTCTATGTGAAAGTGGTGTAGAAGATCACAGGCATACTTGGACTGAGAGAGGGTAATGCCTTCCTTGGATTGCAAGACTTGAAGACCAAGGAAATAATGCAAGTGTCCTAAGTCTGTCATTTCAAACTTCTTTTTGAGGCTAGACTTCACATGGTTTATATGTTTTGGATCACTACCAGTAAGGATAAGATCATCAACATAAAGAACAAGGATGGTGAAGGAATTACCCACTTTCTTGGTGTAGACAGTGTTGTCAGAATGACACCTAGAAAAGCCATTATTTAAGAGAAATCTATCCATTTTGGCATACCAAGCCCGAGGAGCTTGTTTGAGACCATAGAGAGACTTCCTAAGGCGACAAACAAGGCTGGAGTCTTTTTGGATAAAGCCAGGGGGTTGTTCCATGTAGATTTCTTCATGCAAATCTCCATGTAAGAAGGCGGATTTAACATCCATCTGATGGACTTCCCATTTAAAGGAGGCAGCAAGGGAAAGAACAAGGTGGATAGAATTCATTTTGGCAACAGGGGAGAAGGTTTCAGTAAAGTCAATGCCTTCAACTTGTGAAAATCCTTTAGCAACAAGACGAGCTTTATGTCTATCCACTTTTCCATCTGGTCCAAACTTGGTTTTGTAAACCCATTTGCATCTGACAAGTTTTCATCCTTTTGGAAGAGGAACAAGATCCCAAGTATCATTTTCCAATAAGGAACGATACTCTTCATTCATAGCTTCATCCCAATCTGGATGACCGGAGGCTTCTTCAAAGGTTTTTGGATCAAGTTTTTCTGGAACCTGAGCCAATAAGGAAGAGGCTCTTTCGAACTGAGAACGGGTACGTCGTCGATCGGCAGGGTCACCTGCAAGAGAACCTACTGCATCCCGAGTAGAGCGGACCCATCTTGGAAGCGGTGGAGTATAAGGAACAATTTCACGAGGTGGAGGAGGATTTTCATCCTCGTTGTCATCATCTGAACTAGAAGGAATGCTATTAAAAATGGAAGAGAGAGAGAGAGGTGGCACATATGCCGAATCAGGTTCGTAGGCCAAAGGTGGCACACTTGCCGAACTAGGCTCGCAGGATGATGTATTTTGATCAAATTTTACATCTCTTCTAATGATAATATTTTTGTATTTTGGTTGAAGTCTATATCCTTTGACATCTTCAGAATATCCAACAAAAATACATTTTTCACTCTTAGGTTCTAAGGCTTTATGTTTCGCATCTGGAATATGGGCCCAAGCATCACTTCCAAAACACGAAAGTGACTTCCATCTGGTTTGATTGAGCTCCAAGCTTCTTCTGGAGTTATATTCTTTAAAACCTTAGTAGGAGTACGATTTACTATGTAATTTTCACAGTTAATGGCTTCTACCCAAAAATTGAGACCAAACCCTTTAGATTGAAGCATACAATTAGCCATTTATTTTAAGGTGCGATTCTTCATTTCAACTACACCATTTTGTTGTGGAGTATATGGAACAGTATGTTGAAATTGAATGATGTTCTCAGTGTAGAAGTTGATAAATTTGTTGTTAACATATTCTCCGCCATTGTCTGATCTTAACTTAAGAATTTGATGTCCAGATTGTTTCTCAACAAAGGCCTTAAAGGCCAAGAACATGTTAAAAACTTCACTCTTGAGTTTTAAGAAATATACCTAAGTGCGTCTGGAAAAATCATCAATGAAAGTTAAGAAGTACTTGCAACCAGAGAAAGAAACAACAGGAAGTGGACCACATAAATCACTGTGCACAAGTTGCAAAGGGGCTGAAGCATGCCAAGAGGCACGTTTGTCAAAACTATCCCGATGATGTTTTCCGAGTACACATCCAGAGCAAACACCATCTCGGCAAGATACCATAGGAAGGCCCGTCACCATATTTTCCTTACATAGATTTTGAAGAGAGCGATAGTTTAAGTGACCAAATCGCTCATGCCAAAGTTTGCTCACATCATCATTATGAGCAACAAAAATAGAGGGAAGAGATGATGACCCAAAGTTGTCAAACTTATACAACCTTGTGGAATCATTAGCAATGCCAGTAGCTAAAATATGTTTAGGATATTTGAGGTCCTTGATTACAACATCATGAGGTGAGAATTCTACTATTTTCCCTTCACCTGAATGAGTTATCTGATAAACAAATAGAAGGTTGCATGACAAGGTAGGAACACATAGTACATCATTAAACTGACCATTGTCTAGATGAATGGTTCCAGATCCTACAACACTAAGAGATCTATCATCACCAACATAAATATGTCTGGTGTTACAATAATTTAAAGAAGAAAACATGGATTTATTTTTAGCCATGTGATAAGAAGCTCCAGAATCAATGAGCCATTCATGAGACAGAGAAGAAGAAGTTACATTTAATGCATAACCAGATCTTGATGCTTGACAACCACAAGTAGAAAGTGCCATGCCTGAAGATGAAGGTGAAGAGTGCTCCAAATTGATGTTGTGCTTCTTCATTGCTGCTTCTAAGGCTTCCATCTTCTTAAAACATTTGGACTCTATATGGCCATCCCGATTGCAAAAGTTGCAATGTCTATTTGTCTTCTTCCTTTGTTTTGATTTGCCTTATTATTTTGGTGATTTGATTTTTCAGTTTGCAGCTGAAATTGCTTAGGGCCCTTGTTTGGTTTAGGACCATATTTTTTAGGATACTGCTTCTTGGGATTCTTTTGATATGGTTGTTGTTGGGCTGCTAAGGCTTTCTTAGAAGCGTTTCCAACAGTGATAAGACCAAGGTGTAAAAAAATTTCTTGTTCTCTTATCAAAGAATCACAAAAGGCATCAAAAGAGGGATTCTTGTAGGTGGTTCCTGAAGAAATGATGGCTTCTCGGGTGGAATGGAAGGCGGAAACAAAAACAGAGTATGTTGGGCCAAGCATAGCAAGAATGCAATAGATGAGGCTACCATCGTCCTTTTTTATCCTTTTTTTTTTTTTTTTTAACTCTTTGGTGTGCATGCCTTTTCCTGCACAAAAAAACATAAAAAACAGAGCAAAAAAAAAAAACGAAATGCAAAACCTTTTGAAAAAATGTTAGATTTTCGGTTAACCTTATCGCAACTATCACTTTTTTCACTATTTCTGATTTCCCAAGATCACACAAAGACGCGAAGAGCATACGTAGCAAAAAAAATCCCTTTTCCCTGTTTCTGATTTGCCGAGATTGCACAGAGCGCACAACAAAGAACATACACAGAGAAGAGGGTACAGATCCGGAAAATAAATAAAACCTTAATACCGGAAAAAAAAAAACACAGAATTATTAACAAATATAACTGCAAAATAGATGCTTTATACCTCCAAATCTAAACTGACATAACTTGGGCAGCCGAAAACCTTTTCGCATGAAACGAAAGGCGTTCCTCACTGTAACAGACACTCCAGACACAAAACAGCAGTTCTCCAAGCCCAAAAATGTTCAAAAGTATTAGATCTACAAAACAACATTCGCATGCAGTCAAACCGGCTTCGGATTTTGATCAACAATGGACACGACCCTCAAAATAGCTCTAATACCATGTAGGAATTTACAGGGTAAGTTACTTAGATCAAGAACCAAAGGTCAACACTCACAAACAGATCACAAATCAGTACACCAATATAATTACGTGATTAAAACCCTCAAAGAGGGAAACAGTCCACGGCTTGAGCCAACGCGGCCACTTCAGGAAATTTATTAATATAAAAATAAAAATTACACATGTTTCTCTCATAACAGTTACCGAACAAATGACCCTCCATGCTCTTTAAATAGAGATCATGGATCAATCGGTTGTTAAGCCATAGATTAAATGTCGTTAATACCGAGGTGAGAGATAATCGTCGAATCACTACAAATCGTGACCGCCCGATTATAAGTTACAAATGTACATGGTAAAGAAACACACTTTACCTAAATCTACACTAGACTAAGTTATTCTTAATTATTTCCTATGTGTCAGAATATCCTAACACACAGAATACAGTTTGATTGGTCTAAACCTTTGCAGACCTGAAGAAATCACTGAAGCTTCCCAAATCCCTTTTTCTGCAAAACCTTGGACCTATTTTTCACAGGATTCCCAAAACCTAAGACTGTTTTGATTACAGAGAGTAATAAATTGACCAATTAGGTTCTTAAAACAGTCTGCAAACTATTATAATTTGTTAGAGGTGCTCCTAAAGGCCTAAATCAATTGTTTCTAAATTAAAAGAGTAATAAAATTAGTAAATCAAGCAAAGAAATGGCTTCCAAAAACATTGTGGCTGTCAATCCTCTACAACCCCCTATTGTAGATGTAGAGCACATTCCCTTGGCTGATAGAAACTTCAAGATTACTGATACAGTCACAGAATTCAACCTTCTTGAGCTCCATTGCTGGAGCCAAGAAAAATCCATAAATTAGGTTGATAAGTTTTTATTTGGGGGTCAAATTTTCCAAAATATGTTGTCCCACAAACCTTCTAGTGCCCAGAATTGATTAGACTCTGTCAATCCTATTATTTCCCTTATCAGAGAGCCATAGTAAACTCTGAAAAAGAAGTTTTGTTTACTATTACAACTGATTCAATCAATCAAATGCTTCAAATCCAATCCAGGTCAGATGAAGTTCCTTTATCCATTGAAGCCCTCACTCAGTTATACTTGGATCTGGACTTCCCCAAGAGGTTCCAGATATTCAAACCTTCATGCCTTCTTTTGTAGAAATTCCCAAGATAAATCCTCCATACCCTTCTGCAAAATTTTATGAAAGGAAAAGACATATCATTTCCATGTCTTTTATCCTTGGTTATTTCACAGATGAGCATGTTGATGTTGCAATTCTAGGTTTTTTATCTACTTTTACACATGGTCAACCTCCTGCTACCATTTTTAACTTTACCTAGTACCTTGTGGACAATATTCATGAACAGTTGGTCAAAATTCCTTCTGAAGGTGTTTTCAAGTATTCCTCAATCCTATTCCATATGTTTTTATACTTTCAGTCTGATAAGTTTTCCATCAACCTTCAAAATCTTAATGTTGAAGGAAACCCAAAATCAGTCATCTTTTGGACTTCCTTGATAAGGAAAGACTCCATTGAATTTACATACACAGATTTATTGATTCCTTCATTCATCCCATGGTCAATTTGTTGAACAACAGCAGGCAACCCAGAATTAGTGAAGAGATTAAGAAGGTCCTTCAGTTTTCAGAGCATAATATGACATGTGATTAGTACTTGTACCAAAATCATACTGAGATAAGAGTATATGGATCAAGTCTTACTCCTTATAAACTGCCCAAATACCTCCCTATGAGCTTATTTGTCCTTGAATACATAAGGCAGAATCTTAATTCAGATGCAATTAATTTCTTGGAAGCAAAGAAGAAGACACAATTCAATTTGAAAAATCAGGTTGGTCCCTTTATCTGTAACAATAAAGATGAAGGTCCAGAGGCTGAAAAACATTTTCAAGAATTCAAGTTCAGTCATAGTTTTCTATGGTATTATGATCCCCTAGGAACTATAAGTAAAATGAGAGTTAAGTGCAAACTCACTCCTTATGTAAATGAAAAGAAACCGGAGATTGAGAAATTCTCCAACCAATCTGAATGGTTGGAGAACACCTTGGTAGAGGCAGAAAAGCAAAGTGATACTAGTCAAACTTTGCAGGCTCCAGCCCAAGAAGACAAAAATTCAAAGAGAAACAGAGAGGAAGGATCTTATACTGCAGATACTACAACAGAAACCAAATTCAAATTGAGATATAGTAAAAAGCCAAAGTTAAATCCTGCCAATAAAGAAGTGGAAACAATAGAGGTGATTGATACAGAAACATCAGCAAAGGACAATGCACCTACTACAATGATTGAATAAGAACAACAACCAACAAATTCAAACACTCAACTTATTCAAAAGCAGCACAGTGTTGAAGTTTCCTCATCCAAGAAAACAGCAAAAAAGGATATGGATATCAAAGAAAGATATAAAGAAATCAAAGTCATAAATGAAGAAATTAAAAATGAAATATATTCCCAATATCTGAAACAAACTCCTGGCATCCATGACTATAAGAATAAAAAGATGCAGATGACTTTTCTTCAACCCACAGTTCAAACTCCCAAGTCATCTTCTGATTACAAAAATATAGATTTTGAAGTCTTGGCCAAGGATGTTCATCCTATGGACCAAATTGAGTTTCATAAATAGACAGGGGAGATGATCTATTCTACAATAACCACCAAGGCTATGAGTGTACAGAAGCTCCAAAACACTCTTGCAAATATTAGAGATCAGCTCAAATTGGAAAAAGCGTCTTCACAGGAAAAATACACTAGAATTGAATCTTTGGAAGAATTAGTAATTGAAGTAGGATATGATCCTCAAAATGTCAAAGTTGCAGAGGAATTGATAAAGAAGAAAAATGCAAAGATTGTTGCATTAAAGAAGCAACTAAAGTTGCCCCCTACAGAACATCCTCAAACAAAGGAAGTATTACAGGATCCAAATTAGAAAGATGAGATGATGAGTCTCATTCTACAATTGATTGCTCAGATAAAGGAAATGGAGATTGAAATGGACAAGTTGGTCCAGGAGAAAGAAGCCAGCGAAGAAACAGTCCCAGTCACTGTTATTCTTGTAGTCACTACTGTTGTACCTTCCACAATATTAGAATCACTAGCTCCTACAGTCCCTATGGCTACAGCATTACCTGTCACTTCATCAACAACTTCAGCAACAGAGTCGTCAACAACAACACCACAGCATTCAGATGAAGCAAGCAAATTAGTAAAAGCTATGCAAGATATGTCTATTCAGACCAATGAGATTAACATACTTAAAGAACAGCTTAAAAATCTTGAAGATGCAAATAAACTTGCTCAAATTATGCACAAGAATGAAGAACAGAATGCAAAAAGGTTGAATGAGCAACTGAATAAGTTATAAAAAGAACTAACACTTAAAGAAGCAATGGCACATGTCAAACAGTACTTATGGGCCAATATCATTAAATCTGTCAATGATATTTGGCCATCCATACAGGTTATATATGAATAGAAAGACTTAGTAAAATCAACAAGAGAAGCTATCCAAAAGATAAAAGAAGAACTTGGCAAGAAACCTAAAGAAGCTCTTGAGATCATAAAATTTCTTAATTCCAAGAATAGGCAAGAGCTAAAAGAAATTGGAATTAATGATAAAACAGAAACCATCGCAGAAGTTAGGAAGGTAATATCTAAAAATAATTTGATGATACAACTAGAAGAGAAATGCCAGAACATGGAGGTTGCTATCACAAGGTTCATGATCAAGTTTGATGTTCTAAGACAAAAAGGCCTTCCCAATCCTCTAGTGATTAATGACAGAGTAATGAAGCAGGATGATTATGATAAAAAGATAAGAAATTTTTCCAAGGAGCAAGTGCACAATTCAGCCTTGCAGGGAATCCCATTAGGGAAGGTACTTTACAAAATCTTTGAAATTTGTTTTACTTGCAGCATGAGGTGAAACACATTTGTTAAAAAACCTACATTCTCAAAGTATACTGAAGCAAATGAAACATTCAGGAGAATGATGAAAATCAACTTGCCAGGGACAAAAATTTGGGAAAAAATGATTGATTTACTGTGAAATCAGGTTGCAGTAAGCACAGAGCAGTAAAAATAAAACAGAGCATGTTGTTTTTACATTTACAGTTACAGTTTTGCAGTCAAACTCAGGACAGTAAACAGTGAAAGAGTAACAATTTAAAGTGTATTAGTTGAAAGGTTAGAGTGAAAGTCAAAACAGAGACAAAGCTACCAGCGTGAAAGACACTCAACCACAGCCTATGTTGAGGAACAGTAAAGAGAAAAATCAGCAACAAACTGAAGACATCAAACAGCAATTTCAATAAAACAGTGACAACTAGCATTAGTTAGAAAGTTGTCACTATCTTCTTGCATGAAGATATTTCTTTTCCATGAATAATTCCTAAGTTAGTTTTAGGATATTTTGTAAAGATGTTTTGTATAAATATTTCTCATTTGTAAGTATCGAGTGTGGATGAATTGCTGAACATTTCTATAGTTGTACTATTCTGAACCTTAGGGTGATTGTACCAATTTCATGTCAGCAAGCTGGATTAAAGAAATAAAGCATCATATTACAGGAATCATGTGTTGGGCCACTACAGTGAAGTATTTTCACTTGTTTCTTTGTCAATTTCTTATGTTTTCCATCAATACTTGTATGTTGTTCTAAATCTAAATGATAAATCATGAATATTATTTCAGAATATTTTAAAAGCACTCTGTCTTGAACTGCTTATCATTTAGATGTTTTCCACTGATATCGAGACTAAGGAACCCTTAATTGCTCCCTAGTTTCGATTGACCTCTGCCTTTTCACTCATAATCTGGATTTAAGAACCCTTAATTGCTCTTTTACCCCAATTGAAACCATTTTCACCATCAGCCTTGAAGGTCTGAAGTAACTCATCTATCTTGCCCTATAAACATTTCCCTTTAGACCTTGTTCCTTATCTGACAACTTGACACATTGACTCCATTAGCCCAATGGAAAATAGACTTACATCTATCCATCTGAGTAAGTGATTTCACCACCAAATCACATCAAAATCCAAAACCAATTTACCCTACATAGCTAGCCTAAAATCAATTAAAATCAACAAAGATAAATCATATAGAGAGAGCCCTCTCTTAGCATTAGGAAGGCTAGATCCTAAGGCTTAAAAGTAGGTTTGTGGTTACCTCTAATATTCTTTAAAACAAAATAAAAAATCTCACAACTCTTGAAAATTATTATAGTGATAACAGAATCCTTGCCCCAAACAGAGAAAAAACCAGAAAGTGTTTTCCTTAGTTTTGACCTTCCAAATTTGGCCTCCCACAACTTGGCCCCTCGAAACCATAAATCTACACTTGTAGCTAAGTTTTTCAATTACTGCTCCCAAAATGCTATCAACCCCCTCCAAATAATCCTCCAACCAAAATCCAGCAACTCAACTCCTCAATCCTCTGGCAAATGCTCTCGCCAGATGGTTCACACCAATGACCGCGTAGTCCAGTAGGGGATGACACAGTCTTTGAGTTCATAAATTTGTTCGAAGTGTTATACTGCCTCCTCTGTTGAAGCCTCACTCCTCTAGGTTGGAAATTGGACAAAGAACACTCTAGTAACTTCATTCCCTCAATGCCCGACACCACTTCTCCTCAAAGACTAGGTGGCATCTCCTTTTGCGTCCCTGCTGAACCAGAATAACGTAATTCCTGTAGGATGTTTTTCTGCTAGTCTCCAAACTAAGATGGAAGCCTTCCTAGGGTGGCACTCAAGGTCCACCGAATAAAGGATGAGCTTCACTCATTGGGACGCTCTTGTGCTAAGCAACACATTCTATCTTAGCTGAACATCCAAAGAAAGAATCATATATCAAAATTTCAAAAGCCCCAAATGATGCTTCTTTCCTCCTAATTATGCTTGTTGGTCTTGGGTCTCATGTGGTTCCCTCCTATGATTTCGATCTCACTTAGGAAAATTGAATTCTTTACCAAGTGGTGCGTATTATTTTGTGGGTGAGTGGCCCTCACATTCCACTAAAATCTATTCGACCAACTTTTCCTAAGTTTCTCCTCCAAAAAAATTCCCATCACCCAAATTGCAGAAATGGAAATTCTTCTTAGAAAATTAATTTAATTGGAGACATGACAATTATGGAGAGAAAGAGGTTTGATCAACAGATCGCTTGCACCAATGTCTTGTACTTTGGGCATATGGAGTCCTAGATGATTTAGATTAGCCAAAATCATCCTTAAGGAGGTCAAGAATTGATGCCCTAGCTACCAACTCTCAACAATTATCCACTCAAGAATTATGGAGTTTCACGGAGAAAATAAAATATTTCATCTAGTAGGAACATTCATTATTTTCCATACAATGAGTAACATATGCAATTGTCAGCCAAATAGTTATATTCAATAAATTAGGGCGCATTAGCATTAAACTGGTTGCAACAATTCCATATATTAGACATATTCCAATAACAAAAATTCAATATAAATCACTTACAAGATGACAACATGATATATCCCTCCACAATTAAAATGATAGCTCCAAAGAAGATCAAACTTTAGCACCAAATATCGAAATGCATCCAAGACCATCCAATAGTCAACCAAAGAAAAAGAGTGAAATTGCCAAGAAGGTTGAAATTCTGAAGCGTGATAATGATTCTTCACAAATGAAGTTTAGTTCTATTTATATGAAACATAGTAGATCAAATTATTAGTCTAAGGCCCCTAACATTATAAAAATGTGAAAAAATACAAGCCTTGGTCAGAAGCCGATCAAGTAGCTTTTACAAATTATGAAATAACCATCCAAATGCTAGTTCTATTGATGACATCATGTTGATGTAGGATCATTGGAGGACCATGTTGACTCCTCTTAGTGCCAAAATGTGGGAGAGGGCTCTATTGTTTCACAAACTAGCAAGCCCTGTGTAATATTCCTAATTGGTAAATTACAGTAATAACAGGCTTAAATAGACGAATACACACAACAAAAATAAGCACAGCATTTAGACAACCATTGAGCCACAAAAACTGCACCGAGCCATTTTATTAATGTTGAGGCATTAGTACAAATTGAGGTGTTTAAATAAGTGCACCCATGCTTTCTCAAGGCAAGCTAGAGAAGGCCTCAAAAAGTATTGTTGTACCACTCCAACTTTGCTCTCTGTGTGGCTAGATGCCCTATGCTGGAACTTCCTAGAAATAATGTTGTTGCTCCAAAGGATCTGCTGCTAGGGGCTGTTGTAATGCTCATAAAATTTCGGGCTTTTAACCCAGATTGTTGGCTTGAAGTGTCCTAACCCAGGTTCAGAGTTAAGGTTAACCAAAAAAACCGTCTTACTACTGGACCTTCTGGCAGTGACTTGTTTGCGCAAGTCAAAGTCTCACCCGAAGCAATATGGGGAGGGTGTTGGAACCAGGTTTCCACACCACGAGAGAGAATTAAATGATGTGGGTGTCTTCAGATCTTAAAACATCTATGATCTAACCTTCGCAACAAAAGCCCTAACCAGAAAGATTTAGGTCAATTACGCAAGATAACTTGTGCGCGTGTCGAAACAGACTCCACAATCCTTGCAATAATCCTTAATACATATTATTAAAGCTCAACAGTAATAGATTCATTCATTTATCATTCATCTAAAGCAAGAAACAATTGTGCAAGCGATCTGAATACAGATAACACAGTAATCGAAAATAACATGCAGGAACAGATCATAAAGAAAATAACAGATGCATTTGATACTCTAATATCATACAAAACATTCCTTTATTCATTCACAGTCAGATCTTCCTTACAACACCTTCAGTATACCTGCACACACAACCAACGGGGTCCGCACACAACACGACTAAGGTCCCCACGCACACAGCCAACAAGAGCCTTCTAACCCAGACAATTCGCTCAAAATATCAAAACATAGTCAGATATCTATCATCATCAACATCATTATCTCCTATCAACTCGATCTAGACTCCTATTTATACTTTTACCCATTACAACTCATGAGGTAATTTGACCCGCCCCAAGGCCCCTTGACTTGTTGCGCATGACTAAAATTTGAAAAATATTCCAAAAATATATCAAACTTTGATCCTAAGGGACCTCGCTCCAACAGGCCCCCAACACAATCTTGTGACTCGTCTTGAGTCACAGTGGTGTTGGGGTCTTCATGTTGTTCTGCAGTTCTCCAATGGCAACAGCAAAGGGTGGCAAGACGCCCGCACTCTAATCTGTTGCACTCTGCGCAGTATCGACCAGATTCTGTGATGTCAGCCCTTCTGCGGCTAGATTGATACTTTGCAGGGTCTAATTCAAGTTCTTGACTGCTACATCCAGATCTTGAGATAGCTTCATTGCCTCATCTTCCCATTGCTTCATATGCTCAGTTACGATCTTCTTCTTCCTAAGGAGATCTTCGACTTCATCGCGCAAAACTTGACTTGTCTGCAGGCAGGCCATGCGCTGAGCAGGGACAAAAGTGGGCAAGGCCTCCTGGAGATCATCAAATGCCTGCTCCTTGGCGCGCAACTCCTAAGTGATATTTTTGACTAGTGGGTCTGTTTGCACAGAGGTCCACAGTTCCATTGTTGTCTCAAGCAACGTGGAGCCCTTGTCAAAATTAGCTAAGATGCTTTCTGACGCTTCTTTTACCAAGGCTGCCCGCTGCGCACGCACCTCCAAGGGAGTCTCGGGTTGCAGCTTAGCTTGCAATGCTGCAATTTTCTACTCGAATTCTACTTTCACTATCTACACGTCTATCTAGGAAGCCTTTAGCGCGACAACCAAGCTTTCAATTTTGACCTGCAGTGTGGCGGATGCGGGAATGGCGACTTTAGGAAGATCACTGCATAGTCTGTCCATCAAGTGCTCCAACTCTACACACTGAGCCACAGCCGCCTGCTGCGTTGTCTATGCTTGGAGTGATTCTTTGGTTTTTGCTGCAACTGTTTGTTCGGCTTCGTTTAATTGTTGTTGCTTTCCACTTGGTAATTTAGACAAATCGATCTCGACCTCTTGGCAGGTCTACACCTGCGCACGCAGCACCAACTGCTCCACTGTGACTATTGTGCCCGGGAAGGGGCAGATTCTGCTATCTGACATTGCGATGATCATTGTTGTAGGCAAGCTCGCTTGAATCGACCTTGCTTTATTCACGCTCACTTGTAATTTGTCGGCCTTCAGCTGGAGTACATGCAAACCAGATTGCAATGCTTCGACTGCAACCTTGTATTTCTCTTCCATGGCAGTCCATCTATCTTCAGAAACAGAAGCGACTGCATCTGCAATTTTGTCTAGGTTCTCTTCTGTCAGAGTCACCTCTTATGTTCCTTCGGTCTTGGAGCCTTTTCTCTTCTTTCGCGGGCCCTTAGTGGCTTCTGCACCTCGTTTTGTGTCGTGCAGAGATTCTGAACCATCGCCATCTAACCCGTCAAGACCTCCAAGGTCGACATCAGCTTCGCCTCCAAGATCGTGCTCTATATCCTTCTCTGCTTCCTTCTCAGGATCCTTCTCACCGTCCTTCTGTGCGTCTATTTCTGCATTTTTTTCAGTGCGCAGCTTAGCCCCTTTTTCTTTTTCTTCCAGAGCCATTTCTTTCCCTAAAGTAGAAATTGTAATGGGTTGGGTGGAGCCAAGCCCAACTTTTCATGTTTTTGGCCAGGTCGCAATGACCTGGTCGAGCTCCACCTCAGTCACCATGAAAGGCAAGTTATACCACGTAGGGTCATTGCATGCCTTGATCTGCACATGGTGCATTTTGATCTGAAAATCGGCGATGCTTTTGTACTTCTCATATACTACCGGTGATAATCTTGGTCACGAGTGGATTGCGGCGGCCAATGCGCCCTCAAATATCACCCAAAAAATATTATTTTCTTTCACGCGCTTGGGATCGGGGGAATCCCACAGATTGGAGTAGCGCGCCCCCTCGCCTATGCCAGGCTCCAACTCCGAGAGGACTTCATCCGCTGAAGTCTCCCATGCTATCAGCGCAATAAGTAACAACAACCAGGAGTAGCAAAATAATTTCCCTTGTTCTTGCGCTTCGCACACATTCTCGAGGAATTCCTCGTAGAGGTACTGGGATTAGTTGTAGCTGACCCCCTTCTCACATTGGCCCACCAATAAAATTACAAGCACCAGGACCGCCTTTTCTTGACACTTCTGCATCAACTTGTAGCCTAGGACTAAGGTTCCTAAGCGCACACCCGCGACTACAATTGTTTGTACCAGGAATCCCCTTTTGTCCCGCTCAACCTTGTAATCTTTCTTTACATTTGCCGCAACCTTGAGCTCGTTGTTTTTTCCAAAGCTTGTCGTTGGATGAGGCCCATTCTTGGGCAAGCCGGTGATCCGATGGATTAGTGCGGCATCTATCGTGATCCTTCCTTGAATCCATAGGCATCCCTCATGCACTAATTCCAGCAGCTGGCGCACGTAGATAGTGGTGATAGGGTGCCTCCCAAAATACAGAATCCTTAGCAAATTGAGGATCCCAGCATTGCCTAGCCCACGCGCCCACGACATCAGCTCAACTTTCACCACATCATGATAGAGCACCCACTCCAAGTAGAACTTCGGTGCTAGTTCGGGGAACATCTCTTCGTTCGCCAAGTCATGGTCATCGAACTTGACACTCGGTATCTTGCCAAACACATCATCCATAAGGGGAACAACTTGCGTGACAAGAGGCGTCTGAAGGTAGTCACACACTGTTTCTACATTTGGTGCACGCACGGAGGGTCTGCATGGCTTGACATACGGCAGTCGCCATGAGATGGGCTCAACGAACGCAGCCTCCTCAGTGGCACTCATTGGTCTCTTTGAAGGGTCACCGATAGGTGACCTATCCTTAGTGGCTTGATGTGGGGATGTCACATTCCTCAGAAAGGTCCGCGGCTTCGAGGACGACCAATTCAATATTTTTCCTTTCCCCTTAGCCAGTGTAGACATGAAATCTTCAACCTTAGGGATTACTTCATGGACGTCGTCCGACTCTAGCTCAGTCAATGCTATGAGGGGCACAGAGTGCTCCTCAGTAGGCGTGCTCTCCAGATTGGTGGCCGTCATTCTTGGGTGGAATATGAATTCTGGATTGCTCACATCAGATGGGGTCTCTCAGCCAGATATACAGTGCTCACAGACAAATTTACAGTGAGAATTACCGATAAGCTCAGGGCGCAATGTACTCAAGAAGCAAAGGAACCAATTGTGACCTGCGCCCTTACTTTTCTAGACAATCCAAGGTAAAAACGGTCAGATCTTCATTAAGTGAAACTCACCTATGTAAATATGGTCAAAAATCCTAGAAAATCGCCTAATTAAATGCGTAAAAGCTGCTCCATCCAACAGTAAAATAACTTTTCACCCATTTTCACTGTTCCAACGGCTAGTTTC
Organism: Pinus albicaulis; assembly: GCA_034641835.2. NCBI lineage: Eukaryota > Viridiplantae > Streptophyta > Pinopsida > Pinales > Pinaceae > Pinus > Pinus albicaulis. The sequence continues at coordinate 787,667,657 of CM076576.1, forward strand.
TTTTCCTGTGCTCCTGTCGCACCTACCTGCGCCTTTCCTCTATGTCGTGTGCAAACCACTGGACTCTTATGCTCTAGCCATATAGTCATTTGGTTGACACAGGATTGTCCCTATATGGTTTCAGACGACTTCCATTGAAATACCCGGGAATATTCTCCACATGCAGCGTGGCCAAGCGCATCGCATCTCCATCAGCGATTTCCTTCACAATGTATGGCCCCAACCAATGTTTCCTGAACTTCCCTAGGTGGCACACAAACTGACTCTCATATAAGAAGACCAAGTCTTCCTCCTTGGACACCTTTTGCCTGATGTGTCGATCGTGCCAGGCCTTTTCCCGCACCTTCTGCACTTGTTGGTGGAAGTTAGCAATGAAGTGATCCTCTTCTAAGGCAACAAATTGCGCCAAATGTTCCTCCATGATGTCAAGCTCAACCATATTAGTGAATGTTGTGATGCGCAAGCTTGGGACAATATACTCCATTGGCATGATCTCTTCTTTCCCATAGACCATCCCGAAAGGTGTTTTCCCAGTCAACTTCTTGCATGTGGTTCTATAGGCCCATAACACAGAAGGGATGTGCACGTCCCAATCATTCCGGTTTCCATTACAAATCTTTGTGAGCGCATTCTCCAAAATTTTGGTGAAAGACTCTATTGCACTAGTTGCTTGTGGGTGATAAGGGGTACTCTTCTGGTGATGGATCTGAAATTCCTCCGTCAGAGCTTCAATGGTTTCATTAACAAAGTGCGTACCTATATCACTCATCAAAATCTTTGGGCATCCAAATCTAGTCAAAATATGTTCAAAAATGAAGTGTGCAGTAGTATCCGCAGTACAATCCTTAACTACCTTAGCGTCTGCCCATCTTGTTACATAATCTGGGGCAGTGATGATATAGCGCGCTCCAATCTTCTTCCCTAGAGGATTGATAGGTCCAACAAAATCTATAGCCCATTTATTAAAGGTATCCAGGGCCATTTGTGGCTGCAGGGGCATTTCATCTCTGCGCGAGGGTTTCCTCGTTCTCTAGCATGCATCGCTGGCTCAGCAGTATGTATCTGCGTCACTATGCAGTGTGGGCCACCATAACCCAGCACGCAACACCTTCTTCGCAGTAGCTTTCCCAGCATATTGGCCTCCTGTCACCCCTCCATGAGCCTCATCTAAGATATCTTGTCTCTCATGTTCCAACACATATCTTCTCAATACTTCATCTGCTCCCAACTTATACAGCTGACCCGCAATTAGGCTAAAATCAGCTACGCGCGCAACCAACTCCTTCCGTTGCACCAAATATTCAGCAGGCGTGCTTCCAGTGGTCAGAAAGTGAATAACATCAGCAAAGTGCTTGTCAACCTCCTTGATAGCAAAGAGTTTCGCATCAGGCAACCCCTCCTCTAGACTGGTTGGTTCTTCCCCATTTTCGATGCATGACAAATGACCTGGTCCAACTTTTAATATTCCAGGCTTCACAATGATTTCAAAGTTATACTCTTGAAATAACAGCAACCATCTACAAATCTTCCCCCCCAACACAGGCTTATTGACCAGGTACTTCAAGGCAGAATGGTTAGTGAACATTTTGAAGTTTCCTCCTAGCAGATAGTGCATGTATTTTTGAAGAGCGTACACCATGGTCAATCCTTCCCTTTCTGTGGTTGAGTAGTTGTGCTATGCACTGGAGAGCTTCCTACTGAAAAAAGCAACAGGGTGATCAATGTATCCTTCTCCCGGTTGCGCTAAAACAACCCCAAGTGCTATACCACATACATCTACATGTACATGGAAAACCTTAGACCAGTCTGGGAATATCATAATAGGTGTAGTGACCATTTTCTCCTTCAGCAGCTCAAAGCTCTTTCGACATTCCTCATCCCAGAAAAATGACACATCCTTCTTTAGTAACTTTTCCATTGGCGCAGTGATCAGGGCATAGCCCTGAATGAAATTCCTGTAATATCCGGTGTGTCCTAGGATGGAGCGCAACCGTTTCTCATTAGTGGGAACTTCTAGGTTGATAATAACTACTATCTTGGCTGGGTCTACTATCAATCCTTGCTGACACACTATATGCCCCAACAGAATTCCAAAAGGCACTCAGAATATACATTTCTTCAAGTTAAGAGAAATTTGGTGCTTCCTACAAGTGTCAAACATCATGCGCAGGTTTGAAACATGTTTCTTTACCAACCCAAACACTGTCCAATCACCAAAATACACCTCCAAAAATTTATGCATGAATTCTTTAAACATAGCCGCTACCACGCGCGAAAAGATCGCAGGTGCATTCTTCAAAGGTGGTATTGCTGCGGTCCTCAAGCGCAATTTGGATCTGGCGATACCTCGAAAATCCATCAGTAAATGAATAAGCCTCTTGTCCGCCCACATTATCCAGGATCTCATATGAAAATGGAGTAGGAAAGGGGTTATGCACACAGGCATCATTCAACTTGCGCACGTCTACACAAATCCTTATCTCTCCTTTGGTATTCTTCTATTGAACCACCATGGGGCTCACCCAATCAGACTGCTCTACAGGCTCAATGATGCATGCAACCACCATCTTTTCTAATTCCTCGTTTACTTTCTGTTTATACTCAGGATTCAATCGGTATGGCCGCTGCTTGACAGGGCGCGCATCTGGTTTCAAAGTGATCTTCATAACACCTAGGTCTCCTACAATTCCCTTGAGCTCAGAGAAATTTGTAGGGAACAAGTCTTGATACTCTATCAGTAGCTCCGTAATATTCCCTAATGTATCATCATCCCAGTATTCCCAAATTTTGGCCAACTTGGGCTACTCTTTTGTCCCAATGTTGACTTCCTTTAACTTCAGAGGTTTAGTTACATCTACCATTCCTAATGACAGCTCTGCAACTGCACGCAGACTCAGGGATGTTAACATTTCTTGGATCATCTTCATTCTCCTCAATTGACAACTTCCTGCAATTGAAAATGTCTTGCATCTGCGTATCCCATGCTAGCGCAGCACATTCCCTTCGAGGTCAGGAGTCATCAAAGACAAGAGTATCTTTGTCCCGCAGGGCTTCATCCAATTTTTCTGATCCCCCAACCAAGCTGAAGGTTGATAGGAAATCATCAGTCATTATAATCCAATGGCGAGTTCCTCAGTGCAGCTCCGTTTCCAGATACCAAGTGGTAGGTACCGGCCCCAACGAATGAATAAACATATGAACCCACTCATTCCAAGTATTTTCCTTCCAAACTTCCACCCACATGGCCAGGTACTTGCGCGGGTCTCCCTGACCATAGAAAAGCTCAGTTGGTGGGGTAGCGGGAGGCTCAAAGAGCAACGTCATCATTTTTCTACATTCCTCCCATTCCTTAAAAACACCCTTGTGAGTATCCCACCAATGCACTGGGGTTGAGCGCATAGCCAGGTCAAGCGCTCAGAACCTTCGTTCTTCTGGGACAGCCTTTTCCAATTCCTTCAGAAATACTTTAACACTACCTGAACCATCAAAATAGGGTAGTTCTCTTACCTCTGAGGAGATGCATCGGAAGTTCTTAGTGATCTGAGGCAGCGCAGTGTAGAAACATCATGCAACCGATTCTGCCAGTTTTCCATCTCTCCATCTGAATCTAAAAAACATGAACTATCCTTTTCCCAATTCAACATTCCATCAGTTGTGGGGTTGATCCAATCCTCGTCCCACGTAGTCAGCTTGAAAATATGGTCGACATCATCTCCTTCGTACACTGGCTTTGTATATCTTTCTCCTTTTGTTGGGTCCAGTGGTACTACCACCCGCATACCATCATTCTCAAATATCATGCTTCTACACTTTAGGTTGATGATGCCTCCCATATCGATGGCCCAATCTAATCCCAACAACACAGGGTAGGGGTCTGCATCATCCACAATTTGTATTACTTTGAAATCTACGCATACTTTTACTCCAGCAATGTCTACCAAAACTTGTAGAAGTCTTCCAAGCGGAACGATCTTCTACTGATTGGCCATTCGTAACTGAATGGCGGACCATTCCAGCTTTGGTTCTCCCATCTTCTACCATTTCTGCTTAGGTAGAACATTTGCATCAAACCCTAAGTCTAGGATGACTTGGTCCATCTCATACTCTCCAATCTGCACAGTCATCCGCATCTCCCGACCATTTCTCTTCTTGTTTTTATAAATCTTGTTCACAGCCTTAGTCTCAGCTCGAGGTACTTATTTTTCTGCACAGTTGTCTATCAGGGCCTGAAGGTTATATACTACCTTCTGATTGCATAATAACTTGATACAGGTTTGTAGGAATGGTTTGACTTCATCATCCATCTTTGGTTCCATGATAGACTTTGATGTGGATGCTCCTGCAGCAGCAAAATCCTTCCTGGCTTCAATGAAGGTCTCCTTTTCCTCTTGCATGTTGAGTCCTTCTTTCTTGTCAGACGGCTTTCTTATCAGTGGCTCTGCATTAGCCCTCTTTTCCTCATCTCCTCTGGTGGCAACACCACTGCATGTAATTACATTTACACTTGGACCATCGTCACGCGGTTCAGCTTTAACCATTTGCATGTTTTGTGTAGGCGTATGTTGTTGTTTTTCCTGCATTCTAGCAATTAACACAGGACAATCTTCAATTACATGATCAAACTGCCTACAGTACCTGCAATATTGTCGCGCCGAGTTTGGGCATTCATGTGCATAATGTCCAACGTCTCCACAATTATAGCAGATTAATTACCCTCTTCCCCGACCTGCACCTCCACCTCTTCCCCCTCCCCTTCCTCTTGCTAGAGATCCTCCACTTCCAAAGGGAGATGCTGGTGAAGAGGGGTCGGCCTGCACTCTATAGAGGTTAGCACTGTCCATCATTAGGTAGAACATCCAACAGTGGTGCTATCATGACCAACCAAAGAATAAAATCTACACCACTGCTACTTCAGCTCTGGCACATAGCTTCCCAACCGAGGGAAATGGTCTGTATCATGTTGCCTAGCTACCCTACAATCAGCGCACCATAGTGTGGCGGTACTTCGTCAGTAGCATCCCTGGGGCGCAGTGGATTTGGTCCCCCTGCTTGCATGTAATCTAAGAAAAAAGTGCATTGATCCTTGGTTTGGCCTAAACCCTTACAGCGTATGCACCAGACATCTACGCCAACTTATTTGCCCCGATCTCTACGTAGGTTTTGGATTTCTAAGTGCATAGCCTCCAGTTGGCTTTGAATTTGCAGCGTTGCAAATTGAGCATCTTCTTTGGGCGCAACTTCCAATTTCATAGCAACTTCCAGAGCTTCGGCTTGAGAATCAATATTTTGCTAGCCCATAGGTCCGTGCAGATGTGGCAAGAGCATGGCAATGAACCATTCCTTATGCTGCTTATCATCGTAAACAAATCCTCCTTCGCTGATGGTTCGCTTCAATCGTTGGTCAGCTTCCCAAACCGATTTCATCGACCCTTGTTTGATATCTTTTAATTTTATCACGCACTGTGAGTAGGAATTCGGCTTCCTGAATTGTTGTTTTAGAGCATCCTTAATCTGCACAAAAGTGGGATCAACGTTCTGAGCGAGATATCCCATGAACCAATCTAATGCGCATCCTTAGAATGCCATAACCAGTTGTGCTCTCTTGACAGCATCAGTATTAACATTTTGCGTAGTCCACACTGCATCAGCCACAAACCAAAAGCGATCCATATCCTCATCTCCCACACCCTTAAAGGTGGGCAGTTTCATATGTGCGGCCATATCTTCTGCAGGTGGCGGTGGTGATGGGGTAGGAGATGTCTTACCCATGCGAGAGTTCGACTGCGGCGTAGCAGGAGGGCTACCTTTAGTGTGCGTAGCGTCACTACTCTCCATATCAGGTGAATTTCTCGGAGGGATGTATACAGATTTGTCCCCTCTCCGATTGACTCGATAATATTTTCCGCTGCGCATAGTGCTTTCTATCTTATCAGGGGTCATTCACTCAGTGTGGCTGCTCAAAATACCCTTTTCACACAATAGAATCTTAATCATTAGAGGTAAATAGCGTATGAATTTACCTCTTGGTCCCTTGAAAAATCTCCTTTTAGCTTCAGAATACGAAACAAACTGATCTACTGTAAATTTTTTCACAAACCCACCCAAGATGCTGTCAACCCAGTGATCTACAGTCTGGGTGATGGAATTATCAATCTGCTCCAACTGTTGGATCATATCAGGTCATAGGTATCCACTGCGTGACCTTATTGTCCTTCCAACAGGTTTGGAACTCCGCTAATCTTGAAAACCACTCTTGTAATTCATGTGCAAAGGTCACAAAGAAGATCTCGTGAACCTATGTGAAGATATACTTATGTTTCCAATCTTCAGCAGACAACTTCTTAGTCATGTTTTCTTTAAGGGAAAATTCCTAAATTTGCTTCTCAAACCAGTCCTCTAATTAAGGCTTTAATGGCTGCCACATCACCCAATCTCTCTCAAAATGATCTCAGTCCCGGCAACGAAACCATTTGTTGGCTTGAAGGGTCCTGAACCAGGTAGAGAGTTAAGGTTAACCAACAAAACCCTCTTACTACTGGCCCTTCCAGCAATGACCTGCTTGTGCAAGTAAAAGTCTCACCCGAAGCAGTATGGGGGGGTGTCGGAACCTGGTTTCCACACCCTGAGAAAGAATTAAATGATGTGGATGTCTTCAAATCTTAAAACAGTTATGATCTAACCTTCGCAGCAGAAGCCCTAGCCAGAAATATTTAGGTCAATTACGCAGGATAACTTGTGTGTGCACCGAAACAGACTCCATAATCCTTGCAATAATCCTTAATACATATTATTAAAGCTCAACAATAATAGATCCATTCATTTATCATTCATCTAAAGCGAGAAACAGTTGCGCAAGCAATCTAAATACAGATAACACAGTAATCGAAAATAACATGCAGGAACAGATCATAAAACAAATAACAGATGCATTTGATACTCAGATATCATCCAAAACATTCCTTTATTAATTCACAATCAGATCTTCCTTACAACACCTTCAGTCTACCCGCACACACAGCTAGCGGGGTCCGCACACAGCAGGACTAATGTCTCCGCGCACACAACCAGCAAGAGCCTTCTAACCTAAACAATTCGCTCAAAAATATCAGAACATAGTCAGATCTCTATCATCATCAACAACATTGTCTCCTATCAACTCAATCTAGACTCCTATTTATACTTTTATCCTACGCTCAACTAAAGTCCACAAACTATGGTTTGCGGCCCCTAGTTCTACCCTTTTACCCATTACAACTCATGAGGGGATTTGACCCTCCCCAAAGCCCCTTGACTTGTGCTACGCATGACTAAACTTTACAAAAATATTAAAAAAATATATCAGAATTCGGTCCTAAGGGACCCCGCTCCAGCACCAATCTCTACTCATAAAACCCACAATAACCCGCGAAGGATTTGTGGAATGCCCGACCCCGGAAATTGGCCCTCTTGGGCTTGGCTCTCTGCTCTGCTGGATAAATTTGTGCTCCTGGAAATTCTGCAGCAGAAGGCTCCCAAAATGTGTGCAATATCCCTGTTAGTAATCTCTTAGCCTCCCCACCAAATGCCAACTCCAAAATCCTTGCACTCCTTATCACCCGGAAAATCTCTCTCTCAGCACTACGTAGTCACTTCGTTGTTGTTGTTGCTCTGCATTGTCTCTGATGGTATCACGCTATGGGTGAAGCTCATAGCTCTACAACTGGATTGAACAAGGTGAAATTTTCTTCCTTGGACAGGCACTCAAAGTCCCCTAAAGCAAAGGTTGAGGTTCCCGCTCGGAAACAATTGTGTGTTGAACAACACTGGAAGACTTGGCACTTTCTCAAGCGTGCAATGTCGAACGACAAATTCATAAATGATGAATGAATGATAAAATGAAGTTGCTCCATTCCTTTTTATCCCAATATTCCCAACATTTCCTTGGGCCCCACCTATTGTTACGTTGCCTCCACATGAACCAATGACTGCATTGTCCCCACACATGCTACGCAGTGCATCCTCATTGGACCCACGCTCCCATTAAACCCTCATTTTTTCGTTTGACCTAATGTATTCCGCCTATAGTTTCTTAAATTACATTTGTGGGTCCCCAAGCCCACATCTTCTTCATCCAAAACTTAGCAAAATGTAAAATTAATCAAAATTTAATATTCTAATTAGCAGTTAGCTAATTAGGAATATTACAGTCCTCCCCGCCAAGATGTTGCTTGTCCTCAAGCAACTGCAATGATGGGTGTTGGAGGATCTTCTCCACTTCCCAAGTGGCATCCTCATCTAGTAAGTTCCTCCATCGAATCAGAAATTCCTTGACCATCCTGCTCCTCAGATGCCTTTCCTTGGTATCCAAAATGCCCTTTAGCTGTAGCACTAAGTGCCCCTCATCATCCATAGGGGGTAACTCAGTAGTTGTTGTAACGTATTGTCCCAAGGCCTTCTTTAGGTAAGATACATGAAAAATATTGTGCACCCCGCTCCCCGGGGGTAGCTCCAACTCATATGCTACCTCCCCCACCCTCCAAATGACTCTATATGGTCTGTAAAAACGGGGTTTGATATTCTTTGCCCCTTTCTGCTTCAGTGTGGATTGTTTGTACGGCTGAAGGTGGAGGTACACTAGGTCCCCGACCTCAAACTGCCTCTCCACGCGGCCCCGGTCTGCATACATCTTCTGTTGGTTTTGCATTGTCCTCAAGTTATCCTTGAGAACCCTCAAGATGTCTTGGCTCTCTTGGATCCAATCCTTGGCCCGTGGGGCCTTGTTGTCTCCAAATGTGACATCAAAAAACGCCAAATCATCATAACCATACAAAGCACGAAATGGACACATATCTATCGACATTTGAAAGGTGGTGTTGTAGCAATACTCCCCCATGTGTAGCCACCACAACCATGCCCTCTGATGCCCTGTAACATGGTTACGAAAGTAGCTCTCCAGCCACTTGTTAACTCTCTTTGTTTGCCCATCCGTTTGGGGATGGTAGCTTGTACTAGGAGTGAGTTTCATTCCCACCAACCAAAATAAATCCTGCCAAAAACCTCCAATGAAACTGTTGTCCCGGTCACTTACAATGGTCTTGGGAAGACCATGCAACCAGAATATCTCTCTGAAGAACAACTCAGCCACCTGTGAGGTCGTGTACTTGGCTAATACCACGAAGAAGTGAGCAAACGATCCACCACCACATATATACAGTCTTTGCCCTAAACCATGGGAAACCATGTGATGAAACCCATGGAGATGCTCTCCCACTTCCCCTCAAGGATGGGAATGTTGGAAATGTTGTCATTGATGGCAAAGGAGATGGCAAAGGAGGAGCACCTGAAACACCAACAAGGAAAAGAGAGAAGCAAAGTAGCAGAGAGGCAAAGGTAGCAGAGAGGTAGCAGAGGCAGCAAAAAGAGAAGCAAAGTAGCAGAGAGGCACCAATAAGAAAGCATAAAAGGAGCACAAAGGTGACAGATAAGAAGCAGAGAAAGAGAGGCAAGGAGAAGAGCCATTAGACATGATGCAGAGGCAGTTATAGAAGGGCCATTTGAAGATCTGGGAAAAACAAGGAGGCCTTGTAAGTAAATTCAGTTGTCAATATAAAAGGATTTAATTCAGTATTATATGGAGTTGTTTGAGGAATTGCTTGGATTCCTAAATTGACTGGAGCCCGAAACTGGAGTCAGAGGAGAGTAGCAGGGTCCCGAGCTATGAATGAAGAAATTGTTCTTGAATGTATGTGTTTGACTGGCTTAATTTTGCATGAATGGTCTTTAATTTCAATGAGCAATTGTATAAAATTACAGTGTGGTGAAATACGGTAATTGGAGTTTAGATGTGTTTTGTGTGCCATTAAAGGCACTAACCTTCATGTCAAGGTTGTGAAATTGAATGTATACACATTTATGAACTGGAACCTGTGCATTAAACCAATGATAGATAGATGAAAGGACTCTGTAATAAGGGTTTATATGATGAATGGTCAATATTGAATTAGTGCCGTTGTGTGGAATCAGGGAATTGATATAATTCTGTGTAAAGGATTGTTGAAATCAATATAATCAATTCACATTTAGTAGAGAGAAGGTTTGTGGGATATACACTTATGGTAATCTGAAACATTGAACCTACATTCTGTATTGAATATATATAATCCTTGGCGTAAAGAATCCAAAGCAGGGATTCGATGGAGTCCTGATCTTTTGTTTATGAAGAATGTCTCAGGTGTCAGTACCTAAGTACTGAACAGATTAAAGTCGGCATCGGATTCTGTTTGGTGGAACGATACTGTTGAAGTCACGCCATGGGGTTAACACAGAGGAAGACAGTTTTAAAAGGGGGGAACCAGAAATCAGTGGAACAGTGATGAAGCCACAGTATTAACAAAGGTTAACAAATAACAAAGGCGGAAATTCCTTATAATAAAACATTGAAACGGAATTATAAGAAGCGGAACTATGAGCTAAGATAAGGCGGAACCGTGACCTTGAATGAAGAGTAATGGTGGTTTTTCTCCATCCAAACCAGCTGTATCATGTTTTAAGAAGAGTGGTAAGTTGTTTTGTGAAAAATAATGTGATATAAGTTTCTGTCTGACACGTGGGAAAAAGTGGTAATGTCAAACCACTTTCATTGCATTTTATTTGGGAGTTAACGTCTAGACGTTGAAAAAACGCGATATGCGTATTAGCCGTCGGATCGTTGGATGGAGGCGCGATAAACTCGCGACCGTTAGATGCGAGGGGTAAGTTAACTAGTGGGACCAGTTCATCGCGTGATTTGGAACGATTAACGCCAGTGCAAATTAGTTACGCGACAGTCGTCGGATGTGCACCCAAGGGATGGTTGGAGCGTGAGAGCAAGTGGATCATTGGATCCAAGCAGAGTTGCGTACACGATAAGCAAGGTACGTTAAGTTGCTGTGGGGCTGGACTTCCGGCGTGTGAAAATTAGCCAAGGTTGGGTGTTAAGTTTTATATGTTTAAATTGGCATTTAAATGTTAATGAGTTAGACCTTTGAACAAAAGGGAACGATAAAGTATGGCATGAGGCTTGTTAATCCTCACATTGGCAAACGCATATGAAGAGTATTATAGATGTGGACCATTATAATGAATCGAAGTTTTATGTGAATTGCCCAGGAGATAGGAGGAAGGTTATAACTTTGGAATAGTTGGATTATTCGAATGATAATTTGAATAGTCATGAGAGAGGTTTGAACCCAAAGTTCGAACATTGGTCCAGTTTCTTTTATAAAATAGGGTTAACATATGGGTTTTAACCATAGTCTGAAGCAAAAATTAAAGCCTCCGCATAATGTTAGAGTTTTCCAGATTTAACTTTATTTGGGTAAAACTTGAAGCGCATTATTTTCAGATGCATAGAAATAAAATTTGTGAGTTGCCCAGATTGAAATAAAATTGGGCATAAATTAGGAAATGCGTTTTATATGCACAGAGAAAGTTTAATGTGAGTTGATAGTGTTGTGACCAAATATATATGTGTGTGTGTGTGTGTGTGTGTGTGTGTGTGTGTATTCAGATAATCATATGTGAAAAGCCCAAGTTGGTGCAAGATTCGAATAATGATTTCGAATATTCAGAAAATGAAGTTAGCCTGCGATTAAGGGTAGAAGAAATGAAATTGACTATGGCTTGAACCATGAAATAAGAAAAGCTTCCACATGTAAAGATTGCCATATTGTGGATTTATTTGGGACTAATCTGGTAAATCAGTCATATATACAGCAGATACACAATTGCAGTGAACAGGTGAATATGCACAGGAATGAAAATGTGGGTTTGACAGGTGTACATGCACAGGTGCACACAATTACAGTAAATAGCAGAGGTGTGCAAAACAGTTACTTAACAACAGCAGAAAATACAAAACCAGCAAAACCAAAGGCCAGAAAAGGGGCCGAGTGAAATTGATGTATATAACTGAAAATGTGAATGTAAATGTTTAATTGATTTTATATTGTTTGTGATGCATTGGCAAGTCTCCGGTAGGAAAACAAAACTCCATTGAAAAACTGAAATGTATACATATTGTTATATTCCTCTGAATGAGCTGGATAGTCATGGATGTTCATTTTGAATTCCCTGTGGGATACAAACAGTCATATGATGAACTCTATAAATAATATCACATTGATATGCATAAAGAGGTTAGAGAATGCAAAAATGAAGCTGTGAGGCAGAGAAGAAGAAGGAGCTGATAGAGAATTTGAGAAGATGCAGAAATGATACAGGGAAAATATGAGGACTAATGGACAGCAGAAAAGAAGGAACAAAGCAAAGCTGATATCCAAGGCAAATCAGCAAGTGTTTTCTTTTGAAAGAGTGAGGAAGTTGGAGCTTCCCTATCAAGTTGTAGCTTGATAGATGTCAGTTGTAGCTGACTGAGGTAGGAGCCTCCTGTAGGTTGTAGCTTGCAGAAAATAGATGGGAGTTGGTGCTTCCACATCAAGTTGTAGCTTGATAAATGTCAGTTGTAGCTGACTGAGGTTGGAGCCTCCTGTAGGTTGGTGCCTGCAGAAAATTGATGGGAGTTGGAGCTTCCTTGCAAGTTGTAGCTTGCAGAATTGAGGATAGAGCCTCCTGTAGGTTGGTGCCTGCAGAAAACGGTGGTGAGAGGGAGTTGGAGCTTGCCTTTGCATCACAACAATAATAAGATGTGGTTTTCTCCCTTTATGGGTTTCCACTTATATCTGTTGTCTCTGTGCATGATGTCTATGTGTTGATGTGGTTTATCTAATCTGCTTAATACTTGTTGCTCACATATTAAGACTGCCGTTACATTAACAAATCTGCTTGATACTTACTGCTCAAAAATTAAGATTGCTCACATATTAAGTTGATCTTGAAATGAAGTTGTAAATTAGTTTAAGGAAAGTTTTAAAAGTCCATGAATGTGTTAAACTGATTCACCCCCCCCTCTCAGTGTAACTAAGGGTTCAACAATTGGTATCAAAGCAGGTTCCTTTGGTATAAGCTTAATAGCTTGAAGGAGATCTGGTTGAGTCATGGACTATCAAAATGTACTTGTGTTAAATACAACAAACTTTCCAGAATGGAGAGATAAGGTTAAAACAGGATTATTGGCTTATGAAAAAGCTCTAGACAGTTGGACAGTTGGACCAAATTCTAAAGGCTCAAAGGTCACCTCTCATAAAGGCTAGGATAGGATATGAAGGAGAAACCAGTAAGTCCAAGGTTGAAGACAACAGGAATATCATCTTTGTAAAAGCTGTAAAGGATAATGAAGCAGCTGAGAAGATTCCTGCAGGAGCAAAATCCAGCAAGAATAGGATTTGTGAAGAAACAAACAAAAACCAACAGCAACATGAAAGGAAAGATAATGAAAGGATGAAACAGTCAGCTGAAAAAGGCTCATACACTCTTGATTATGAAGTGAATAAATTTGGAAGACGTCAAAGGAGGTTCTTCCCTCCTATGAAAAATATTACATGTTTTTCTTGTCATAAACCAGGACATATTGCAGCACATTGTAAAACAAGGCATATCAACTTGAACCAGCAAAAGATGCAGCAAATGAGAAGACTACCTCAAGCAAGCAAATGGAAAGGAAAATCTTTCACCAGGTACACAAATCATTTCCATGGCTACTATTATGCATGCAATAATTTTGGACATAAATATGTTGAATGTAAATTGTATTAAAAAAGGGGAACAAAATATTATACATCAACTCAAATGTACCTTGGCCAAATAAGATGTTATGTATGCCTCAAGCTTGGTCACAAAGCAAAGGACTGTAATCTGCCATATACATTAAATAACTCTAGACAGATGATGGAATCAAATCAAATCAAACAAAACTATGAACCAAAAAATAAGTGCAGACATTACGAACAACCCCAATAAAGTATGGAAGGAAAAGAGAAAGGGGGAGCCTGTTACCTCAATAACATAATGAATCCATCATAGTCTCAGGGGGATATGCTCTAGGAAGCAATGCAAATATCCAATCAGTGACAAATATGAAGCAACATCCCAGGGGGAGAGCAGTTCATAAATAGTCCCCACAAAAGTAGTCTAAGAAGAGCTCCTTAGAATGAGAACAGCTATAAGATCAGGAAGGGAAAAGAAAATTCCTCTAACAGAGAACTATAGAAGAAGAAGATTATTTAGCTGACAGATTGATTAAAGAAGAGAAGGCAGCAAGCAACCATGGTAGTAGAGAGAACATCAGCCATGAACTTGTAGAACTAACAGTGAATCACATTAAGAAGGATGTGTAAGAGAAGCGCCTATCATCATTATGTCATTACATCTTTCATCTATGAAAAGTCCCCTTTAAGGAATGCAGTTAAGTGAGTGATAAACCTCTGAGTGATCTGCCCATGAAGATTCCAAGCAAAGAAATTGAAGATGTCTTCTTGAAGTTCATTATGTTAAAACAGTTGAATTGTATGTAAAGCAGCAATGATTCTGGAGCAGTCCTAGAAAAGAAAATGCAGTGACATTCCTTTGAACAGAATGTCAGAATAAGCAAATGGTTAAAGATGCCAAGATCAAATTCAGGATATTGATGAATGTTGGTGTGAACAATGGAAAGCTCAATAGTAGAATTTATGAATATGTCTTAACTATGGGTTAGTGTGCAAGCTGAAGTGAAATCTCTGCATGATTTATCAAAGTAGTATCAATTGGTATTTAGGTACAAGCAACATGCCTATCAACAGAATACCAGGTGTTATCAGTGGAGCAGCAGTATGGTACAGGTCCTCAGGATCAAAGGATTAAGGCAAAAGTGCATCAAGGTAAAATTCCCAGCGTTATCTGCATCACTAAAGAATGAACAGGTCAATAACTGTGCTAAAGGATCATTATTTTTCTTGAAGCATTATATTGAACATTGAAGTCAGCACATATATATCTTCAATTGCATGCCCTCCTGAAGTCAGCACATATAAATCTTCAAGGCCTCTTTCTTAAGATTATTCATAAACTGTGTGTAGTCTGTTGGATGAGATATCAATCAAACAACTTGAAGATGTCTTTGTTGGAAATCACCATGACAG
Source organism: Pinus albicaulis (assembly GCA_034641835.2). NCBI lineage: Eukaryota > Viridiplantae > Streptophyta > Pinopsida > Pinales > Pinaceae > Pinus > Pinus albicaulis. The sequence continues at coordinate 787,682,692 of CM076576.1, forward strand.
AATAGTTAAAGTATTGGAAGTATGAAATACTAGTTGTGTTAACCTAACAGTTGAAGCTCAAAAGTCTGTTATTGATTTATCACAAGCATACTTCAGCAGAAAGGAATTGCTAGTATTTCACCATTTAAAGAGAGAGTGATCTTTCACATACATACCCCCTTATTTCATAAACAAATTTCATGGTTGATAAGTGAGACTGACCAATACACATAATGTATCCATACTACAGCTCCCTCTGTCTCTGAAGACCACACATTCCTTTACAGGAAAGGGTTCTCGACCATCCCCATCTTTTCTCTGAAGTAAGTAAATTTAATCTTACTCAGAGCCTTGGTGAGGATATCAACACCTGTTCTCCTGTAGGAGTGTACCTCAACTGCACGGCTCCCCTTTGGACATAGTCCCTGATGAGGTGGCACCGAATGTCACCATGGTTCGACTGGTCATGAAACACAAGATTCTCAAAGAGCTTGATGCAACTCTAATTATCACACATAATTCCGGTCGGTTCCATCTACTTCATTAGTAAGTTCAAGAGCAATTTACGAAGCCATATGGCCTCGCACGAAGTTGTGCTTGCTGCCATATACTTTATCTCAATTGAGCTCAGTGCGAAGGACTTCTATTTCCTACTGCACCAAGAAGTCATTCCTGATCCGGGACTGAAACAATACCCACTGGTACTTTTCCGATCCACTGTGCTTCCAGCCCAATCTGCATCTGTAAACCCACTCAACTGGACCTCATTGCCCTTGGTGTACTTCAATCCATACTCCACTATCCCTTTCAAGTATCTGAGAACATGTTTGACTGCTACCCAGTGAGCCCTCCTTGGTTCCACCATGAACTGACTGAGAGTATTCACTGCATAACAGATGTCTAGTCTAGTGTTGACCAAATACCTCAATGATTCGATGAGCTGCCTATACAAGGTGGGATCAGCCTCATCATCCTCTATTGTGTCTATATTCTTCCAGTTTTTAATCATTGGCGTGGCCATGGGTCTACAGTCTTCCATCTGAAACCTCTTCAAGATCTCTGTAGTGTATCTTCCTTGCCCAAGGAATATTTCTCCCTGCTAATGCCAAACCTCAAAACCAAGAAAATAGTGCATCTACCCTAGATCCTTCATGTCGAATTCGGTAGCCATATTTTCCTTACAGTCCTTGATGAGCTTATATGATCTAGTAAGAAACAGATCATCCACATATAATACCAGGATTAACAGTTCATCTCCTACTCTCAAGCAGTAGAGATTGGGATTTGTGTCACTCTTGACGAAACCCATATTCTGCAGATAGCTATCAATTCGCCCATACCAAGCTCTAGGGGCTTGTTTTAGACCATGCAAGGCTTTCTTAAATCTGCAAACATGAGTCTTCTGCTCATGTGTCTCGAAGCTCTCCGGTTGTTCTATGTACACTTATTCCTCTATCACCCCATTCAAGAACATTGTCTTAACATCCATCTGGTGAATCTCCCATCCCATCTGCGCTGCTAGAGATATGAATGATCTGATAGAAGTGTATCGAGCTATAATTGATCCCTTCTTTTTGTGCATATCCCTTAGCCACAAATCTAGCTTTGAACTTCTCTATGTTGTCGTTTGTAGCATACTTGATCTTGTAGATCCACCTTGACCCTACAACTTATCTATCTTGAGGTGTAGGGACTACTTCCCAGACATCGTTTGTCATGATCGAGCTATACTCCTCCACCATAGCATCTACCTGATGCTGAGCTGCCTCCCAAAAGCTAGAGGGTTCTCCAACCTGAGCTAAAAGTGCCTGGTATCTGTCAGGTTGCCTCCATACCCTCTTCCCGTCTCTAGGGGCTCCAACAAATTCCTCTGCATCCCACAGAATTTATTTGAGTTCTCTGCTCGATCTTCCACTTGTGGTGGGTGGTCTTACCTGCTCTCCTGCTTGCTCTTCTTCGGAGGAACTCTCCTCGGAATCCTTGTGTCGTGGAGAAGTGCTTGAAACATTCTCTGTAGGCTGTTGAGGCTGTACTAGTGGATCCTCCTCAATCTACGTATCTGTATACATTTCCCGAGATCTTCTAATAGCTCTCTCCTCCTTGAATTTCATGTCCCGCCTTACTACGATCTTCCTGTTTTCTGGAATATAGATGCGATATGCCTTCGCATTTTCACTATAGCGCACAAGATAACCATTTTCTACAGTCTGATCCAACTTCTTCCTCTTCTCATCTGGTACATGGCAATACACCATACTTCCAAATATCTTGATATGACTCACCTTCGGCTTGCTGCCTGTGAACACACTCTCAGGAGTTACCTTCCCCAACGCTCTATGGGGTACCCTATTCTGCACATACATAACTATATTGCAGGCTTCTTCCCACCAAAATTTGTGCATGTCTTGGTCATATAGCATTGCCCTTGCAGCTTCTACAATGGTCCTGTTCTTTCTCTCTGAAACACCATTCTGCTCCGGATTGTATGGAGTTGCCCATTCTCTCTTGATGCCTTCCTTAGCGCAGAAACTAGTGAAGTCTTTATCGATATACTCTCCACCATTATCTAACCGTAGCTTCTTGATCTTCTTTCCAGTTGAATTTTCTACCAGCGCCTTGAATTCTTTGAAATGCTCAAAGACTTCATCTTTGGTTTTGAGAAAGTAGATCCAAGTCTTCCTGGAATGGTCATCAATGAAGGTAGAAAAAAACTTTGCACCACTAAGAACGGTCATGGACATTGGACCGCAAATATCTGAGTGTATCAACTCCAATACGCTCTTGGCCCTACTGCTGCTTCTTGGAAACGCTGCTTTGGCATACTTACCTAGTACGCATCCCCTGCAGATCTCATCTCTCCTTGTGCTGAGTTTTGGAGCTCCTATGACAGTCTTCTTGAGAATATTCAAGGCTCCATGATGTAAATGCCCCATCCTTCTGTGCCATAATTCATTGAGATCCCTTTCGTCTATACTATCGATCAAAACCATTAGGGATTCAAGTTGGAGCTTATATAGTTTATGGCTTCTTACTCCAATTTATGTCTTCTTTTTCCAGCTAGGATGTTTGACATAAACTTTATTTCCAATAAAGTATACATCATAACCCTTGTTCTGGAGTTGAGACACTAAGAGAAAATTCATCCCCAACCCTGGTACATGCAGAACATTTGTGGCCTGAATCTTGTTGCCAGCTTCTGTCTGAAATATTATGGTACCTCTTCCTACGGGGGTACACTTGGCCTTGTTTCCCACTGTAATATGGAAATTCATCTGCTCTTCTTGGTAGCTCGAGAAACATTCTCGAACTCCCGTCATATGAGCAGATGCTCCACTATCAATATACCAAACACCTAGAGGGGTCGTGCTTGACACACAAGCGAAATCCTCCTCTAGTCTGGATGCCAACACAGTCATGTCATTTTCCCTCTGTTTTTCTAAGTGCTCTGGAGGACTACGTGAGTCCTTCTAACTGTGTGGGCCCTTCCGAATGTCGGATCTTTGGTCCTGTTGACCACACTTTGTCAACGACCCCATAGCAGTACACCCCCATTTTTTCAAATGGGACTTATCATGTTCGAGGCTCGTGTCATCCAGATTTCATCGACAGACGACAGTTTTTATAAATGATGTAAACCCATTCTGCATGTAATGATGTAAATGATCTAAGTAAGACCGTCAATGTATGTAACAACCTAGGTAAGCCTAGTATGTTGTTGATGATTTCCATCCTAGGAGGTTTTATGTCTCACTAATTCACGTAAGTGATCGGCAGAGTTTTTCCCTCCAGCCTCACGCCAAAGCTAGGGTGGATTTTATCATCAGCATGCTAAGTGAGTCCTAGTGTTTTCTATCGAGTCCTTGTAAAAGTAGTTTGGGCTACTTGGTCTACTAGATCATATTTTGAGTCGCAGAATTGGGTATTTATTTGAGGGTCTATATGAATAGGTATTCCCCCTTCATGTATGTAAATGTATTATCTCATGTAACGAGGGTTGGAAAAATAATTAAAATCCCCTCTCAGTCAATTAATTAAATTTTCTGATCAATTAATTAAAAAAAAAAAAACTTAAACCAGAAATTTAATTAATTTAGGGTCCTAAGTTAGGATTAAATCTTTAAAGACAAAATTTGTGGGTCCTTGGAAAATGATTTTGAAAGCCCCAGGGCAAGAGAATGTTGAGAATTTTAAGAAATTTTGGACCTTTGGACCTTGGTGGTTAAGTCAAAGTCAAAATTTTGGGGTAATTAACTCAAAAATAATATTTTTGAGTTAATTAAAATTGAATCAAATGATAAATTCGTTTTTTCCCCAAAATTTTAATTTCAACGCTCCTGATTAAAAGATAATTAAATCTTTTGGACGGTTGAGATTATTTTCACAAGGATCATCAAAACTAGTCGTTGGAGATTTTGTCCTATAAATTTAGAGGTCTTTGTCAGTATTGAGTCATCCGATCTCAGAATCGTGTATTGGTCTTGGAAGCTCTTGTGAATTTTCTTTTATGAATAAAGCATAAAGACTTTGGGGTTACAAATATTGATGTTCCTTCTCAGATCTATGTGATGAATTGTCTCTAAACTTTGCTACTTTGTTTTTTGCATTTTATGGTTGATGGCCTTCATGAATTAATCTGCATACAGGTATCTTGTGCAGTTTTCTGGGTTTATAAAATGACATTCTGATTTTTCTAAAGGATCACATGTTTTTTTATTAAATCTCTATCGATCTAAGTGTGCAGGGAACCTTTTTTTTTAAGATTGAGCGTATGGGGAAGTCTTCGGTTGGACCAGCCGACTCTCAATAAACATAAATCTGAAAAGCTCATTATTTGTTAAACTCCAAATCTATCTTATGAAATTGGTGGTTTTGCAGGGTTTTCTAAGGCTTGTACCTCTCCTAAAAATTTTAAATCTCTGAAAATTGTGCTAAAATGGATTCAACTCTGGCCATAAGGGCCTCAGATTTGTAGACTAGTTTGTAAATTTGTAAATTTTTTAAGACTGTAAGGGTTTAATCGTTTTCTTGGTGTGTATATCTTCAGATCTGGCTGGTTTCTTGCAGGTTATGGGTTTAAATAAAAAAAAAAATTAAGATCTTAGGCAGATCCAACCTCCAAGGGCCAGATCTGGCCTCAAACTGCTACTGTGGACAAATCTGGGCGATATTTGATAAATCTGAGTTTGAAGGGAATTTTTTTTTTTTGGTAACTTGAAGGGACTGGGTTCACCTCTTCCTTAGCTGTTATTAACGTCCTCCCTCATTCACTGTCTAATCTTCATCTATCTACAAAAACGCTTGCCCAGCTCAGCTGTCTACATCATTCCCTTTCTTTACCTGTCTGATCCTTCATCCTCCCCATTGAAACCTCATCAATTTTCCTGTCCAACGTCCAGCATTTCCATTCCTCTGTTGTTCGATTTCTTCTTCTGCCATTCGAGCCCACCGTCCAGGCATTCCCTTCTTTCCAATCAAAATTCATCTCTGCTCCTACAAATCCGCCCTCATTCCTCTGTGTTAGCCATTTTTTTTTTGACATCGATCCTGACGTCTCTTCCATACCTCTGTCACACTGCCTCTCTTCTCACGCCATTGAGCCGCTGACCAAGCCTCTTTCAACCTGCGTCCGCTTGTATCAAACCTCTTGTTGATTTCATTCATCTCTTCACACCGTCGATTTGTTGTCTTCCTTCTCACGCTGCAAATATGCATCTCCTCAGCCCTCCCGTTGACTTCACCCTGCTCTGTCGTCAAGCTGTCGCCCCTCTCGACCTGCATCAAAGCACAAGAAAAAATATAAATGCATACAAAGTACAAAAATCATAAAACGCACGTTTAATTTTTTTTTTTGATTCGACGTCCTTTTTGTAAAGTGTTTCATTTTATTTTCATAGTTTAGACTTAGATTAGATTTAGTTTTAGTTTTAAATTTAGTTAGTTTCAGAATTTAATTTTAGTTTTATTTAGATTTTAGATTTAGATTTTTTTTTAATTTTTTTTTAGATTTAAGTTTTAAATTAGATATAGATTTTAATTTTAATTTTTTTTATTTAAAAATAATAAAAAAATAAAAGAAATTCCAAAAATTCTAAAAATTCTAGAAAATACAAAAATATAAAAAAATTTCAAATTTTCTATAGTCAAATGCGTTAAAATTTTTCTATATAAAGTTTGACTGTGGATCATTTTAATTTTCGAACTAGGTTATATTGGAATATCTTGATTTCGGAAATATTTCAAGCATTTGGCATCGTTTCATGATAGCTTTGTTGATTGGCTCAAGTATCTTAATGAATGATCGTGGCATTTTCTATTGAATATCATTGTGGTCATTTAACATCAGTCATACATCCAATACTTATCTTTGATTTGCAAAACGAGATCTTGTTTGACTCCATAAGGCACTGGTTCTAACATAATCAATCTGTAAAATCTCATTAATTTATCAAGTATTTGGTGTTTTCGCTGTGTCTCCTAGATTTTTCTTCTTCATTTTTAATAGGGTCTACCTCCCTTAGCTTGCAAGGAGACAGCTTATATAGAGAGATTGGAGATCAGGGTGACAGCCCCCGATCTGAGTCGTTGTCGCAGTGCTTAGACAATCTATGCGACAACATTTTTTGGCGCTGTTGCCGGGGATCCATTTATTGGACTTTGGCTTTACAACATTCATCTCTTTATTCATTTTTCATCTCAGATATCTGAGTTAGCTTCCTGTCCTAGTGGCGACTCCATTGGCTTCATCTTCCACAAGGACTTATACGAGAAGGCATCCAAGTAGCTTGATTAATCCTACTCCAGATCCTGAAAGGTTTTTTAGAGTCCAATTACACAAGCTCTCTTCTCGTACACTCCTTGATAATCTCGGCCAGGAAGCTGTCTCTAATATCCATTCGCTTTTTTGTGATCCGCCTCAACCCGATATCATGGATGTTTATGGCCCGTGTAATTTTGTTAATATTCAAGGTTATCCCCATGATACCCCTCAAACTGGAATGGATAAATTACCTATCTTTCAAGGAAATGATGCAGTTAGTGTTAAATCTCATTTGTTTGCTTTCACTCACTGGTGGAATAGATTTGCAATTACAAATAATAATTTCGATGATGTAAAGATGAAAACTTTTGTTCTTACTTTTGGTGAGGATGTTGCTGAATGGTTTATGGAAAAACCTGATAATTCATTTGATACTTTTGAATCAATTCTAGCTGCCTTTAAGGAAAAGTATGGTGATAAAAGGGAAGATACGCATTTGGTAAAGGAGATCAGTACCATAAAAAAGAAAGAAAATGAAACGATTGAAGAATTTAACAGGAGATTTAATGGAATCCTTAGAGAAATATCTCAAACTCATAAACCTCCTGATGGATCTCTTCTAAATTTTTACATTGATGCTTTTAATTATGAAACTTCGTATGGGTTAAGGTGGGCTAAAACTGCAAATTATAAAGCTTGTCAATCTTTAGCTGAAGAGCTTGAAAAAGATAAAGGGCATCTGGGAAGTCTGAAATTCTTGGTTTTGATAGGGCTGCAACTAAGTTAAAAGGACCTAAAGGTAAAGAACCTCTAGATGATGACGACCCTATGAAAAAGTTGATGCAAAAGCTTGAAAGCATGGAGCTTAATCAAGCGAAGTTAATCTCTGACCATGCTAAGGAAATAAGCACTTTACAGTCTAGGTTGGTTCAAATGGAAAGAGCTCAAACGCATAATTCCCAACCTAGGAATCATAATAATAATAATCAAGGAAATAATACTTGGCAGAGAAAGGGTCAGTCGAGTGAGCAGAGACCTCTAAATCCGCTTGAATTTGCTAATCTGATTGATGAAGCTCCTCCTTATTGTAGAGTTTGTGATGCTCTTCATGAAGAGGCTACTTGTCCCATTGTCGAAAGAGTCATAAATAATAGAATATTTGGGGCAAGTAATCAGATAAATGTTGTTGGTAAGGAGTTCTCTTTGTCTATGGAAGATTGGATGGAAGTTAAGGAAGATAGTCAAGATGTTAGGCCTTTCACATCTTCGCATAGTATCAATAATTTTGATTATGAGAATGATTTGATGATTAAATTATTTGGTGAAAAGCCTTCTCCTGATCAAGTTTTGGAAATCGCTAAGGACAAAGGATTAACTTATCAAAGAAGGGATAAAGAGCAAAGTCATAATCAAAATCCTCCTCGAATTTTTAATCCTAGTCCTAGTTTGGATATTGACTTGGGTGCATGGTTGAAAAATGCTAAGATCTTGGTACCTTTTACTGAGGCTATAAAGCTTCCTAATCAGAAAGCTAAAGTTTTAGATGTTCTTGGAGCTTCACATGTTAATGTTACTCAAAATGAAACTCTTGAAGTGTCATATCAAGATGCCCCTATATACTTACAGAAAATGGAATCGGATAACAAAGATCATCAACCATTTTTTGTTAGTTTGATGGTTAGTGGCTATAAATTGAATAATTGCATGCTGGATTCTGGTGCTTCAGCTTGTGTCATGACTAAGAGGGTCATGGAACAGCTTAATTTAAGAGTTTCTAGACCTTACTACAACATATGTGCCATGGATTCTAAGAAAATTTAAGTTCATGGGTTAATCAAGTATTTACAAGTTCATTTATCGGTTTACCTGATATCATGATTGTTATGGACATAGTTGTAGTTGATGTTCCAGATGCTTGGGGTATGTTGTTATCAAGAAAGTGGGCTTCTGATCTAGGAGGAAGTATTCAGATGAACTGGTGTTATGCTATGATTCCTTCTCCTAGAGGTGAAGGGTTTGTGAGGCTTAATAGAGAACCTGAAAGAAGGTTCCATGTAGAAGATCCTAAAAGACCTCATAATGAAATAATTAAGGAACAACCTGACATGGGGAATTATGCTATTATGTCTAATTTCACGGTTCCCTTAGACAACAAGGTTGATGAGAAATTTGAGGACTTAAATGATCAGGTTTGGTACATGCATTTTGATGGTGCAGCATCCAGGTATGGTAAGGGTGCTGGAATTGTTTTGAAATCTCCCCTTGGTAGTGTTTTAAAGTTTGCTTATAGACTTGAGTTTGATGCAACCAATATTGTGGCTGAGTATGAGGCTTTGTTGTTGGGTTTTGAATTGGCAAAGGCTTTAAGAATTAAGTTGCTTAGTATCAAGGGAGATTCTGATATGGTTATCATGCAAGTTAAGAATAAATTTACATGTAAGAATCAGAGGTTGAGGAATTATCGAAATGTTGTGTGGGATGTTATGGAATACTTTGATGCCATTAACCTTGAAGCTGTTCCAAGGGAAAAGAATGCCTTAGCGGATGAGCTTGTTGTGGCTGCTTCTACTTTACAATTATCTGATGAATTAATTGTGGAAAAGATAAAAATGGAAATTATTTTCAGACCATCAGTCCCAAATAATTCAGAACATTGGCAAGTTTTTGATGATGAAAAGCAAGCTATTCGTTTTCTTAATAATTTGAATGAGTTTGAAGATTTTCGGATAAGTTATAAGGAGGATGGATCTGAGGATCATGATGATATTATAAATCCTACTCCTTGGAATACTGTTGCTTTAGAACAACACTTTGATCGGCATGATGCCACAAAGTTGAAAGAGGAGAATAGAAAGGATCCAGGTGAATTCATTGAAGTAAATCTTGGTACTTCTAAGGATCCTAAGATTGTTAAAATCGGTAAAGGTACTAGTGAAGAAGAAAGGAAGCAGTTGATTAATTTACTTCATGAGTACAGGGATGTTTTAGCATTTTCATATGATGAGTTAAAAGGATATAGGAAAGATGTCATGCAACACAATATCCCTTTGAAAGATGAGAATGCTAAACCTTTTCGTCAAAAGCTTAGGCAAATAAATCCTAAGTTAGCCCCTTTGGTTCAGAAAGAGCTTTCAAAAATGCTTGCAGTTGGAATCATTGCTCAAACTAGACATTCAACATGGTGTTCCAACCTAGTGATTGTTAGGAAGAAGAATGGTACCATTAGACTTTGTGTTGATTTTAGAAACCTTAATCTAGCATGTAAAAAAGATAATTACCCTTTCCCCAACATGGAGACTAAGTTGCAAAGAGTAACGGGTTCAGGAATGATGTCATTGTTAGATGGTTTTTCTGGATACAATCAAGTTTGGGTTAAAAAATAAGATCATCACAAAACTACATTCACGACACCATGGGGTACTTTTGAATACATTAGAATGCCTTTTGGTTTGACTAATGCTGGGGCTAATTTTCAAAGGGCTATGGATTATGCTTTTAAAGGTTTAATTGGAAAAATTATTGAAATTTATCAGGATGATCTTACTATTTTTTCTAAAGATGGTATTACTCACATAGGTCATCTTAGGCAGGTTTTTGATAGATGTAGAGAGTTTGGGATTTCCTTGAATTCGGCTAAATCTGTTTTTGGGGTAACTGAAGGGAAATTACTTGGTCACATCATCTCCAAAGATGGGATCAAGATTGATCCTGAAAGGGTTGAGGCAATCCAAAAGATCCCCCTACCTCATAATCTTAAATCCCTTCAGTATTTTCTAGGAAAAACTAATTTTCTTAGAAGATTTATTCCAAATTACGTAGAAATAGCTAAGCCTATTCAAAATCTTCTTAAAAAAGATGTAAAATTTTTATGGAAAGAAGATGGTAAAAAGGCTTTCCAAGAGATTAAGGGTGCTATTGCTCAAGCTCCTGTTTTGGCGAGTCCTGATTACTCAAAGGATTTTATGATTTTCTCTTTCGCTTCTGAAGATACTATTTTTGGTGTCTTGTTACAAAAGAATAAGGAAGGTCACGAACAGCCTATTGCTTTCAGGAGTACAGCGCTTCAAAATTCTGAATTAAAGTATACTACTATGGAAAATCAAGCCTATGCTTTGGTCAAGTCTCTTAAGCATTTTAGGACTTATGTGGGTTATTCTAAAATTATTGCTTTCGTCCCGCATTCCGCGATTAAAGATATCTTAACTCAAACTTATTGCTTAGGGACTCGTGCTAGGTGGGTTACTAAAATTCAAGAATATGATCTAGAGATTAGACCCACTAAGTTAGTCAAAGGTCCAGGCTTGGCTGAAATGTTGACCAAAGGTAATGAGAAAGCGCTTGGTTTGATCTGTCTTAATGATGCATCTTCCCCTGAGCTGCAAAGGTTAGGAGAGCATGAATGGTATAAATACATTATTTACTATCTGTTAAATCTTACATGTCCTGACCATTTAGTTGCTCATAGAAGAAGGACTCTTAGATTAAAAGCCACTAAGTATTGTCTCATGAAGGATGGTCTTGGATGGAGAAATCCTGAGGGGATAATACTTAGGTGTGTTGATGAAGTTGAGTCTAAAAGGTTGATTTTTGAGTTTCACTCAGGATTTTGTGGTGGTCATTACGCTGCTAGAACTACCGCCCACAAAATTCTGAGAGCTGGTTATTTTTGGCCTTCGATTTTTTCAAATGTGCATAAATTTGTTAGAAGTTGCCAAGCCTGTCAACTATTCACTGGGAAGCAGAAGCTGGCTGCCCTGCCCCTACAACCTGTGGTTGTTGAGGCACCTTTTCAACATTGAGGTCTGGATTTCATTGGGAAATTCCATGAAAATTCTAGCAATGGCTACTCCTGGATCTTAACTGCAACTGATTATTTTACAGAATGGGTTGAAGCCATTCCTGCTAAGAATGCCAATGAAAAGGTCATTATGGACTTTATTGAAAATCAAATCATTGCTATATTTGGTGTCCCTGCCAAAATCACTATTGATAATGCCAAGGCTTTTAGTTCTCTTGAATTCTCATCTTTTTGTTTTAAGTATGGCATTACTTTGTCTCATTCATCTAATTACTATCCTCAGGGTAATGGCTTAGCTGAATCAAGTAATAAAAACCTTATAACCATTATCAAGAAGATAGTAGGAGATAATAAGCGATCTTGGGACAGAAAAATCAAGTATGCTTTGTGGGCAGATAGAATTACTAAAAAGAAAGCTACTGGTAAAAGTCCTTTTGAATTAGTTTATGGCTTGGATGTAACTTTGCCTGTTCACCTTAAATTGCTAGCTTACCAACTCCTTCAACATTTTTCCACTAATAAAGATGCTGTTCAAAATAGAATTGATCAGATTGTGGAGTTGGATGAAACTCGTAGGAAAGCTTTAGATAGTATGTATAAGAATCAATCTAAAATTAAGAAAATCTTTGATAAATCATCCAGATCTAGATCTTTGCAGGTTGGAGACATGGTATTACTTTGGGACAGAAAAAATGAAAAGCCTGGAAAACACAAGAAATTTGATAGTTTGTGGCTGCGACCTTATATTATCAGAGGCATTGCTGGACCAAACTCGTTCCACTTGAGCACATTGGAAGGCGAACCACTGCAGCTACCTGCGAATGGCCAATTGCTCAAGTTGTTCTTCAAAGATGACATCTGATGCCATTTGGGCATCCTCTGTATTGTATTTCTAACCCTACTCCTTGTTATTTCAGCATTTCATTTTGTAGTTAGAGTAGATTTACATTTCATGTTAAGTAGAATAATGAATAAAAGAAGAGCTTCTATTTTTTATGTACTTAATGTTATATGATGATATTTGGATGGACACTACTTATATAATTTTGTGTGTTGCTTGGATGCAGATTCTGGATTCTCACATTCCTTCGATGAAGCAACGTGTCCCCAAGTAGAGCCAGATGTTGACCACACTTTGTCAACGACCTCATAGCAGTACACCCCCATTTTTTCAAATGGGACTTATCATGTTCGAGGCTCGTGTCATCCAGATTTCATCGACAGACGACAGTTTTTATAAATGATGTAAACCCATTCTGCATGTAATGATGTAAATGATCTAAGTAAGATCGTCAATGTATGTAACAACCTAGGTAAGCCTAGTATGTTGTTGATGATTTCCATCCTAGGAGGTTTTTTGTCTCACTGATTCACGTAAGTGATCGGCAGAGTTTTTCCCTCCAGCCTCACCCGAAAGCTAGGGTGGATTTTATCATCAGCATGCTAAATGAGTCCTAGTGTTTTCTATCGAGTCCTTGTAAAAGTAGTTTGGGCTACTTGGTCTACTAGATCATATTTTGAGTCGCAGAATTGCGTATTTATTTGAGGGTCTATACGAATAGGTATTCCCTCTTCATGTATGTAAATGTATTATCTCATATAAAGAGGGTTGGAAAAATAATTAAAATATCCTATCAGTCAATTAATTAAATTTTCTGGTCAATTAATTTAAAAAAAAATCTTAAACCAGAAATTTAATTAATTTAGGGTCCTAAGTTAGGATTAAATCTTTAAAGGAAAAATTTGTGGGTCCTTGGAAAATGATTTTGAAAGCCCCAGGCTAAGGGAATATTGAAAATTTTAAGAAATTTTGGACCTTTGGGCCTTGGTGGTTAAGTCAAAGTCAAAATTTTGGGGTAATTAACTCAAAAATGATATTTTTGAGTTAATTAAAATTGAATTAAATGATAAATTCGTTTTTTCCCCAAAATTTTAATTTCAACGCTCCTGATTAAAAGATGATTAAATCTTTTGGACGGTTGAGATTATTTTCACAAGGATCATCCAAACTAGCCGTTGGAGATTTTGTCCTATAAATTTAGAGGTCTTTGTCAGTATTGAGTCATCCGATCTCAGAATTGTGTACTGGTCTTGGAAGCTCTTGTGAATTTTCTTTGATGAATAAAGCATAAAGACTCTGGGGTTACAAATTTTGATGTTCCTTTTCATATCTATGTGGTGAATTGTCTCTAAACTCTGCTACTTTGTTTTTTGCATTTTATGGTTGATGGCCTTCATGGATTAATCTGCATACAGGTATCTTGTGCAGTTTTCTGGGTTTATAAAATGACATTCTGATTTTTCTAAAGGATCTCATGTTGTTTTCTTAAATCTCTATCGATCTAAGTGTGCAGGGAAATTTTTTTTTTAAGATTGAGCGTTTGGGGAAGTCTTCGGTTGGACCAGCCGACTCTCAATAAACATAAATCTGAAAAGTTCATTATTTGTTAAACTCCAAATCTATCTTACAAAATTGGTGGTTTTGCAGGGTTTTCTAAGGCTTGTGCCTCTCCTAAAAATTTTAAATCTCTGAAAATTGTGCTAAAATGGATTCAAATCTGGCCATGAGGGCCTCAGATTTGTAGACTAGTTTGTAAATTTGTAAATTTTTTAAGACTGTAAGGGTTTAATCGTTTTCTTGGTGTGTATATCTTCAGATCTAGCTGGTTTTTTGCAGGTTGTGGGTTTAAATCAAAAAAAATTTAAGATCTTAGGCAGATCCAGCCTCCAAGGGCTAGATCTGGCCTCAAACTGCTACTGTGGACAAATCTGGGCGATATTTGATAAATTTGAGTTTGAAGGGAATTTTTTTTTTTTTGTAACTTGAAGGGACTGGGTTCACCTCTGCCTTAGCTGCTATTAACGTCCTCCCTCATTCACTGTCTAATCTTCATCTATCTGCAAAAACGCTTGCCCAGCTCAGCCGTCGACATCATTCCCTTTCTTTACCTGTCTGATCCTTCATCCTCCCCATTGAAACCTCATCGATTTTCCTGTCCAACGTCTAGCATTTCCATTCCTCTGTTGTTTGATTTCTTCTTCTGCCATTCGAGCCCACCGTCCAGGCATTCCCCTCTTTCCAATCGAAATTCATCTATGCTCCTACGAATCCGCCCTCATTCCTCTGTGTTAACCATTTTTTTTTTGACATTGATCCTAACGTCTCTTCCATACCTCTGTCACACTGCCTCTCTTCTCACGCCATTGAGCCGCTGACCAAGCCTCTTTGAACCTGCGTCTGCTTGTATCAAACCTCCTGTCGATTTCATTCATCTCTTCACACCGTTGATTTGTTGTCTTCCTTCTCACGCTGCAAATACGCATCTCCTTAGCCCTCTCGTCGACTTCACTCTGCTCTGCCGTCGAGATGCCCCCACTCTCAACCTGCATCAAAGCACAAGAAAAAATATAAACGCATACACAGTACAAAAATCATAAAACCCACGTTTTTTTTTTTTTTTTTTTTTTTATTCGACTTCCTTTTTGTAAAGCGTTTCATTTTATTTTCATAGTTTAGACTTAGATTAGATTTAGTTTTAGTTTTAAATTTAGTTAGTTTCATAATTTAATTTTAGTTTTATTTAGATTTTAGATTTAGATTTTTTTAAATTTTTTTTTAGATTTAAGTTTTAAATTAGATATAGATTTTAATTTGTTTTTTTTTTTTTTAATTTAAAAAATAATTAAAAAATAAAAGAAATTCCAAATATTCTAAAAAATCTAGAAAATACAAAAATATAAAAAAATTTCAAATTTTCTATAGTCAAATGCGTTAAAATTTTTCTATATAAAGTTTGACAGTGGATCATTTTAATTTTTGAACTGGGTTATATTGGAATATCTTAATTTCGGAAATATTTCAAGCATTTGGCATCGTTTTATGATAGCTTTTTTGATTGGCTCAAGTATCTTAATGAATGATCGTGACATTTTCTATTGAATATCAATGTGGTCATTTAGCAGCAGTCATACATCCAATACTTATCTTTGATTTGCAAAACGGGATCTTGTTTGACTCCATAAGGCACTGGTTCTAACATAATCAATCTGTAAAAGCTTGTTAATTTTATCAAGTATTTGGTGTTTTAGCTGTGTCTCCTAGATTTTTCTTCTTCATTTTTAATAGGGTCTACCTCCCTTAGCTTGCAAGAAGACAGCTTAAATAGAGAGATTGGGGATCAGGGTGACAGCCCCCGAACTGAGCCGCTGTCGCAGTGCCTAGACAATCTATGCGACAACAGGTCCATAGCAAATCCTCCCTTTCTGTCTTTAGCCTTTTTCTCTGATACCATGTGAAGTTTTCAATCTAAAAATTATTACTGCAATGATTGATTTATTTCTCCTACTTATTTGATAAGTTATTTACTAATGCTTCAGTAAATTTTGAAATAAACACAACTACAACACTTCACTCTAATCAAAAGAAGAAGAACAAAAATAACAAATATAGCACAAAAAAAACAACCATATGAACACAGTTGTTTTCGGACAATTGTCCCCGGAAAAACCCAATGTGGGAAAACCTGTGCAGTAGATGAGGGTTTGTATTTATCTTCACCAGTGAAAAGTATGTTTACAGAATTCCTAACGATAAAAAATAAATGGAATACACCTAATGTGAGTTTTCTAGACACTCCGGAAGACTTCCTGATGCACGGGATGACCTCCTGCACCCTCTACATCAGTCTGCGTAGCCTCTCTGCGCAGTCCATGCCTGGACTGTGTAAGTTTGCCTGGAGGGAAAGTGTTGTTGTTCAGTGTTGCCTCCTCCTCGTCCTTTGCCTTCTTCCTTCTTTGTCTCTGCTAACCTCTCCCTCCTCCTTCTGCCTCTACAACCCTGCCTCTACAAATTTACCCACTGAAATCAAATTCTCTTACTTCAGAATCGATTTCCTTAGGGTATTGAGAATGTGCCCGGCTTGATTTCCAAATGACCCTCAAGCCTTCTCTTATAGTCTTCTCGCTGATGAATCAACAACCCAGATTATATCTTTAATCAATGGCTCAGATTAAAAGATGAATTGATCTTCGTTTTCTAGAAGATTCACACTCTGCTTTATTAATACCCTTTAATTATTTAATTTCTCTAAGTTTAGACTTAGGATCACATTAAAATAATTATTTATTTTAATAAAACAAAATCCGAGTGGAATTTACACAAACGATTCCTGGGTTCTCTAGAAGACTGTTATCCAAGCCTCTCCTCAAAATTTGATACCTGGAACACTTCACGATGCTATAAAATCAACACCCTTCTGGGCACTGTGTCACTCAATTTTTGGATCAATCTGCTCCCCAGAATATTCGATCTCTGCTTCTCAGTCTCACACCCCACCTCCCGACTTTTGAAATAGATTCGTCAGAAAAATTTTCAGACTTCCTCTTTGCCCTCTGCATAGACCTGTGTGGCTCTGCGTCAGCCTCTTTGACTCTACGATGGAGTTGCTGGATCTCTCTAAGCCCTTCTCTGTTGATGATTCTCCGACTGAGAAATATTTCTCTTCAAAAACTTTCTCTGCCCCTCTGTGCGTGAGAATCTCTCGATCAAAGTTTTCCTCTGAGTACTGCTCACTTCAGAAAATTTGATTTCTTGATCTCTCGGTGTGGTTTTCCAAATGACCCTCAAGCCTTGGTTATATTCTTCTCGTTGAGACTTCAACGACCGAGATTATATCTCCAATCATCGATTAAGATTACATTTTGACTCGATCTGCTTTTTCTAGAACATGAGCAACCATATTCTATTAATTCAATTTAATTATTTTATTTTCCTAAGTTTATACTTAGCGTGACTTTAAAATAATATTTTTTTTTAATAAAATACAATCCCTGTGGAATTTCCCCAAATGATTTCTAGGCTATCTGGAATGCATGTGTCTAAGCCTCTCCACAAATTTTGAGACTTAGAGCACATCAAATGCTACCCCAAATCAACACTCCCTCTTAAAGTGGAATGTGCTCTAGCAAATATGCCCTGTTGCACATTGCTCTAATTCTGAAGAATCTCCCTCTACATTGATGATGTCTTACATGCTGTCCACCAACTACTGCAATGTTTCTGCAACTATATCGATGCTGACCCTGCCACGATCAACACTGCATTCGTACTACAACTCCCTCTCAAATGTTGCATCTGCTGCTAGCACTGCCACTGCTAACGCTGCACTGCAATTCAGTTGCTGAGAGAAGCAACTGAAAAACATCCAAAATATGAGCAAGTGTTCAGTATGGATACATCTCGATGTTGAAGCTCTGACTGCTGCTAGTCCCACGTTGTCCTTTTGAAGAACTGTGATGCTGCTGCTACTGCACTGCGCCACTCTCCACTCTTGCAACTTTGCACTATCTTGTTCCGATTCAGCGCTGCTAGCCACTACATATGTCACTCCAACACTCCTTTGCACCGGCTAAAACTTCTCCAACCTGCTACTGCAAATCTTGGGCTCCCGTAGCAAGGTCGTGATCCAAGAGGTGGACTCCTCAAGGATCCTGCCCAACTGAAGCTCTTGCGAACTTACCGTTCAATGTCGTTCCATCTCCCCCCTGGAGATGCGTGGGCACTCATGGCATACTCATCCTCTTCTATTTTTGTGGACACAAACTTCGTATCATGCTTTTCTTCCTTTTCCTTTTTCTTCAAAGGACACTGTGTTGTGTAGTGACCAAGTTCACCACACCTAAAGCATTTTATCTTCGAGACGTCATTCTTCCGTCTCTGCTACTCTTGCTTTCCCTTAGACACCAGGGCTGCATTCTCCTCCTCCTCTTTTGTCTTCAACCCACTCCCACTACTACCATCAAGCTTGCACTTGACTAGGTCCCTCAGCTCTTCTTGTTGAAGAGCAACCCACATCTCCTCCCAACTCGACAGTCTTTCTCTGCCCAGAATACTCTAGAGGAAGACCTGCCAATCCTTTGTGACTGTGTTGAGGGCCAACCTTACCATCGCGGTAGGATGAGTTGTGTATCTCACGACTACCAGTTGATTATGAGTTTCTTAAAGCCTCAAAAGAAACAAAATAATACACTCCCCCTTTTGCATCTGTCTACCGCAGTTTCTGCTCTAAGTGAAACTGCTACTACTCAAAAGACCCTTCGTATAGAGATGCTAAGGCTTCCCACATCTGCCTAGTTGTGTCCTTGCTAGTTATGTGGGACACTATGCGATCCTTGACGTAATCTAGGAGCAGCCTATTAGCCTTCGCCATGTCAGCCTTCTACTTCTTTCGCGGATCTGAATCTGCAGGCACAACTACTGTACTATCCACGAAAATCTTGAGATCGTATTCATCTAGAAGGAATTTGATTCTTGCCTTCTAGATCACGTAGTCGGAGGCTCCCTCCAACCGATCCTGATCTCTAAGCTTGTGAGCTGCCATTTCTGTCATTAAGAAAATGTCGAATCTCCTCCCTCTCTTTCTCCTCTGCGCAGCACTGGACTGGCTTACGCACTCCCTACTAGAGATGGTAAATCAACCACCCAGATCTGCTGCTAAGATCTCGAAAAATAGAATTCCTCGTCTAGGAATTCTGTGAGGAAGAAAATTCCCTCATTGTGCTTCTTTTCTTCTTTCTGATGACTTTCTACCCAGAAAAATGGAATCTTCCTGCAGAAAACTACATCCCACCAGCACTTACGATGAGGCTCTGCACTGCTCCCTATGCCATGGCAAAATTTCGATATGGAAGACCTTCCTCTCTGTCAACTCACTCAGGGAGAGACTTTCCTCGAAAATTCAACCCTCCTGGCCTGGATGGCGAAATCCCTCTGGGGATTCAAACTATTGCTTCCTGTAGCTATTCTACCTCCTTCTCAGCACTGGCTCTGTCTGGTCTTCAGAATACTACTGCAGCCAACTGAAGATACTTCACCTACTTGTTATTTAAATGAACAAGTTATTTACGGTATTCTACTGTAAATACTAAAGAAAATTACCACTGCAACCTTCAGTTAATTAATTATATATGTCGAAAGAAGAAACTGATCAATAAAGATAAACGTCACACAGGACACCATTGTTTTTAGACAAACGTCCCCGGAAATACCCAATGTGGGAAAACCGGTGCAGAAGATCTGAGGTTTTTATTATTAAGCAACAGTTATTTATGAATACATCTCTGAATGTCTCTCCGGACAATTCAGTTAGAGATAATACCACTGACAGAAAGAATAGTGAGATTACCTCACACTATCACTAGAAATATTGGTTGATCTGGCCATTGAATGAGATGCATCTGACAGGCTCTGCACTGCCTTTGCAAGTCACTGCGTAGTCCCAGCATCAACCCTCATCAGCACTGTGTCCCTCAGTTTGTGGGATGATCAAATTGTGGCATGTCAACATCACATCTTATTCAGAGTTGACCCGGAGGCTATTGGAGAGGTTCGAGAGGAAGGACTCGGAGTTGCACTTAAGGGAGTTAGCCCACTTGAGACAGACAGGCAGCGCAGAGGAATTTATCACTGAGTTTTAGAGACTGGCAGTGATGGTGACAGATATTTTAGAGATTTGGTTGATTATGTTGTTCGTGGAAGGGCTTGTTGAACCATTGCGTGGATGCGTGATGGCCTACAAGCCCACATCACTTCAGGATGCCATATCTAGGGCCTAAGAAATGATTGATGCAGTGCCTAAGAACTGGGGCTTTGTTCCCACGAGGCCTACAGCCCAACCAGGAAGCAAATATGCAAGACCACCACAGAGAGATGGAGGGCATAGTCAGTTGGATGATGACACACGGAGGAACCTCAGGAGGAGGAGGTTGTGTTTCACGTGCCAGGAACCTTTGGCACCAGGCCATAAGTGCACCAAGGGCAAGGCCCATTTCATTGAGGTGTTCTCAGATAGTGAGCTAGAGGAGGAGGATACCGAGGTAGTAGACGAGCTGAGGGATGAGGAAGGATCATTAGGAGTAGGAGGGCCACCACCACCTCCGGATGGAGGAAACCCGTTTGCCCCAATAGGAGGAGTCCTTGCCTCCCTTCTTGGTGTGCTGAAGTATCTGACACTCACGATCAGAGGGACCACACAAGGATAGCTTGTGTCAGTTCCGGTTGACAGTGGAGCCACCCATAATTTCCTGGATGCCCAGATGGTGGAGCGTAGGGGCATCCAAACAACCACATTTGAGGGGTTTACAGTTTTGGTGCCAGGAGACCGAACCATGCAGTGTATGAAGTACGTTCCCGGGTTGACCTTGCAGATGGGGAACTACTCATTCACTGATCATTTCTTCATGGTTGATATTAGGAAAATTCCAAGTCTGAAATCCTACCGCAGCCAACTGAAGATACTTCACCTACTTTTTATTTAAATGAACAAGTTATTTACAGTTTTCTACTGTAAATACTGAAGAAAATTACTACTTTAGCCTTCACTTAATTAATTATATAAGCCAAAACAAGAAACTGAGCAATAAAGAAAAACATCACACAGGACACCGTTGTTTTTGGAAAAACATCCCCGGAATATCCCAATGCAGGAAAACCTGTGCAACAAATCCAAGGGTTTTATTATTAAGCAACAGTTATTTCTGAATACATCTTTGAATGTCTCTCCGGAAAATTCAGCTATAGAGAATATCACTGACAAAAAGAATAATGAGGTTACCTCACACTATCATTGGAAATCCCGATTGATCTGGCCACTGAATGAGATGCCTCTGACAGGCTTTGTGCTGCCTCTGCGCATTCCCAGCGTAAGCCCTCTTGGGCACTGCGTCACTTAGTTTTTGGAACGATATTCTCCCCAGAATCTTCGATCTCTGCCTCCCGGTCTCACACCTAGGGTCTTGGCTTGTGAAATCGATTCTTCAGCAAATTCTTTGGATTTCCTATTTCCCCTCTGCGTGGCTTTGTGTCAGCCTCTCTGGCTCTCCGATGGAGATGTTGGATCTCTCTTCCCTTCTCTGTTGATAATTCTCTGACCAAGAAATATTTCTCATCGGAAACTTTCTTTGCTCCTCTCTGTATGAGAATCTTTCAATCAAAGTTTTCCTTTGAGCACTGCTCACTTCAGAAAATGTGATCTCTTGATCTCTCGATTTGTTTTTTCAAATGATCCTCAAGCCTTTCTTATAATGTTCTCGTTGAGACTTCAATAGCCGAGATTAGATCTCCAATTAACAACTAAGATTACATTTTGACTTTATCTGCTTTTTCTAGAACATTCACACCCATATTCTATTAACTCACTTTAATTATTTTATTTTTATAAGTTTAGACTTAGGGTCACTTTAAAATAATTGATTTTATTAGTAAAATACAATTCAGGTGGAATTTCCCCAAATGATTTGTGGGTTATCTAGAATACCTGTGTCTAGGACTCTCCACAAAGTTTGAGACTTAGAGCACATTCGATGCTACCCCAAATCAACACTCCCTCTTAGCGAGGTATGTGCTCTAGCAAATATGCCCTGCTGCACACTGCTCTGTCTTTGAAGCATCTCCCTCTGTGTTGATGATGTCTGACATGCTGTCCACCAACTACTATGTTGTTGCTGCAACTGTACTGCTGCTAACCCTGCCACGATCAACATTGCATCTGTACTGAAAATATCTCTCAAATGTTGCATCTACTGCTAGCACCGCCACTACTAACTCTGCACTACAACTCAGTTGCTGAGAGAAGCAACTGAAAAACATCCAAAATCTAAACAAGTGTTCAGTATGGATACATCTTGATGTTGAAGCTATGACTGCTGCTAGTCACATGTTGTCCCTCTGAAGCACTATGTTGTTGCTACTACTGCACTGCACCACTCTACACTATTGCAACTCTACACTGTGATGTTCAAATTCAGCGCTACTAACCACCGCGTCTGTCTCTCCAACACTCCTTTGCACTAACTAAAGCTTCTCCAGCCTACTACTACAAATATTCGACTCCTGTAGGAAGGTCGTATCCTAGAGGTGGACTCCTCAAGGATCCTGCCTAACTGAAGTTCTTGCGAAATTACAGTTCAATTTCGCCCCATTTCCCTCCTGGAGATGCATGGGAACTCATGGCATACTCATCCTCTTCGATTTTTGCGAACGCAGCCTTCGGATCATGCTTCTCTTCGTTGTCCTTTTTCTTCAAAGGACTGCATTACGTGGTGAGAAAGTTCACCACACCTGAAGCTTTTTATCTTCGAGACATCCTTCTTCCGTCTTCGCTGCTCTTGCTGTCCCTCAAATGACAAGGCTCTATTCTCCTCCTCCTCTTTTGTCTTCGACCCACTCCCACTACTACCATCAAGCTTGCACTTGACTAGGTTCCTCCTTAGATCCTCTTGCCTAAGAGCAACCCACATCTTCTCCCAGCTCGAAAGTCTTTCTCTTCCAAGAATACTCTGGATGAAGACCTGCCAATCCCCTTTGAATGCGTTGAGGGCTAGCCTTACCATCACAGTAGGCTGAACCCCATGGCTACCAACTGATCATGAGTTTCCTAAATCCTCGAGAGAAACGGAATAATACGCTCCCCCTTCTGCATTTCTATCCGTCGCAGTTTCTTCTCTAAATACATCTTTTGCTTCTCAGAAGATCCTCCATATAGCGATGCTAAGGCTTCCCACATCTACCTAGTTGTGCCATTGCTGGCTATGTGGGACACTATGTGATCCTTGACGCCATCTAGGAGCAGCCTCTTAGCCTTCGCCATGTCAGCCTTGTACTTCTTTAGTAGATCTGGATCTACAGGCACAGCTACCGTACTATCCACGAAAAGCTTGAGATCGTATTCATCTAGAAGGAATTTGATTATTGCCTTCCAGATCACGTAGCTGGAGACTCCCTCCAACCAATCCTGATCTTTAAGCTCGTGAGCTGCCATTTCTGTCATCAAGAATATGTTCAATCTGCTCCCTCTCTTTCTCCTTTGCGCAGCGCTGCACTAGGTTACGCACTCCTTGCTGGAGGTGGTAAATCAGCCACCCAGATCTGCAGCTCAAATCTTGAAATATAGAATTCCCCAGCTAGGAATTCCCTGAGGAAGAAAATTCCCTCACTGTGCTTCTTTTCTTCCTTCTAACGATTTTCTGCACAACAAAAAGGAATATTCTTGAAGAAAAAAGGATCACACCAGCACTTATGCTGAGGCTCTGCGCTAATCCCTCTGCCATGACAAAATTTCAATCTGGTAGCCCTTCCTCTCTGTCGACTCACTTAGAGAGAGACTTTCCTCGAAAATTCAGCCCTTCTAGCCTGGACTGCGCAGTGCAAAATCCCTCTGGGGATTCGAACTGCCGCTTCCTGTAGCTATTCGACCTCCTTCTCAGCATTGGGTCTACTCTTCTCATTTCACCTGCAACTCTCAGAGACCATGTGAAAATTCTAAGTCCAGAATCCTACGGCAACCAACTGAAGATACTTCAACTACTTGTTATTTAAATGAACAAGTTATTTACGTAATACGGTATTCTACTGTAAATATTGAAGCAAATTACTACTACATCCTTCACTTAATTAATTATGTATGCTGAAACAAGAAATTGAGCAATAAATAAAAACATCACACAAGACACCGTTGTTTTTGTACAAAGGTCCCCGGAAAAACCCAATGCAGAAAAAATGGCTGTCAAAATTGGACAACTAGGTCCAAACTCCATGTTGTGATGCTCAGATGAAGACACCAATATTTTTATTGGGTTCCTCTTTTAGAGAGGTGCAAGATTGATATAAATATCATCTTGATCCGATGAGCAGAACATTTATTTTGAATTTATTTTTAATACTTTCAAAATATGTGCAAGTCGGCCTTAAGGTTTTACACCCCCAGCAAATGTGTCACACACCCGCAGTGATTGATATAAATAGAATCAACGTTGGAGGACATTCACTCATCTCATCCTCACACATCAACTCTCCACTTCTGATTGGTTCGAGCTCCTTGGAGGCAGTTTTTGGTTCACACGTGGGAAAGAAGGTCGAAGAGAATTTTGTTGCTGTTGGTGCTGTTGCTGATGTTGTTGCTGTTGTTGCTGCTATTGGTGCTGGTGGTGCTGCTTGCTGTTGTTTTGCATTGATTTTTCATGTTCTATGCCATTTCAGATGAAGCAGATAGAACATACCAATAGATCAATGGAAGACAAGCCAAAACAGAGATAATGAATGGTGACATTACGGCGATCAGCGGGATGCTTCTACCAGTAAAGTCTCCAATAGGTCATTCAGCCAAGCGTGTCATACACAACCCCAAGACAAAGAATACTCCATAAATACGCAGCACCAAGAACGTTGCTCCATCACAATCAAAAGAGAAGAAAATCTTCCACACATTTTGTGTATAATGAACTCCAAGTCTCTCCATTATATAGGCATCTATGGGGGTGTGTGACATGCTCTTTAAGACATTTAAGTCTATATTATATTACAGGCCGACCTAGCACATAAGTGGAATAAATTCAAAGTACATGTTCTACTCATCCGATCGAGATGATCTTTAGATCAATCTTACACCTCTCCGAAAGAGGAATCCAATAAAAATATTGGGATCATCATCTGAGAAGCACAACTCGGAGTGTGGACCTAGTTGTCCAAATTTAACACTCCCTCTCAACTAGGGAGAACTCTGTCCACTAGTGCAATCCAAACATCGTGCGTCATCCCGCCGTAACTTGCTTTGCTCGCCTCTTTATTTCAGAATAGAAGTGGGTCAGTCACAAAGACATCATTCCTGGCTGACAAATTCAGCCCAGAAGCCTCTATAGGACTCACAAGGAATCTCATATATACTAACTCAAAGTTAGTTTCACTGACCCGAAGTCAGTTTCGAGGTCCGAAACCTCACTAGGACTCAAGAGAGTCATATACTAACCCGAAGTCAGTTGGAGGGGTCTAAAACCTCACTAAACTTGATCTCAGATCAAGTTGTTGGACACATGCCATCCTAAACATAGAGAGTACGGCAATCTCCAATGCATCGATCGGTCTTGCTATGGTCTCTATTCACATTTCCCACCTCATATGTCGGGCTTCCAGGGCGTCGATCCTCCTACCCATCAAAGACAAGTCTCGGGCGTTGCCGTCACCAATCAATCGGGGCAATCGCTGCAATACGGAATGTCGCAGATCATAATTAGGTCCACACCGGCCCCTATGCAGGCCCCGTGGATGGCAGCGATGACAAGCTTTTGACATTTCTCGACAACAAGGCCGCCTGCATGTGCTTTATGTTTTCGCCGCAGCTTTTCTCTCACTCAGCCTTCATCATCGTCGACATGATTCTTGCCCTGAGAGACAGTGATGGATCGATGCTGGAGCAGAAATGGTTGTCGAAGCTTATTTAAACTAATAATTCTGACGAAGGGGTTCTCGTCCAGTGCCGACAAATGTCTAGGTAACTCTGTAAAGAAATGGGTGGGTGGCCACCGTACACGCTAACACCAGCATTGAGTTCCTCTTTCTTATATGCCCAACAGCCTCGGCCCTAGAACGACCCTGTGAATCTGAATTTTAGCATTTAAAACATCCCTTCAACAGATCTGTCCATAGATTGGACTTTGTCTTCCCCTTTTCTTTGATACCATGTTAATTTGAGAACATGTTCTATGCCATTTCAAATGAAGCAGATACAACATACCAATAGATTGATGGAAGACAAGCCGAAACAAAGATAATGAATGGTGGCGTTACGGCGATCAGCATAATGCTTCTACCAACAAAGTCTCCACTAGGTCATTCAGCCAAGCATGTCATACACAACCCCAAGACAAAGAATACTCCATAAATACGCAGCACCAAGAACGCTACTACATCGCCATCAAGAGATAAGAAAATCCTCCACACATTGTGTGTATAATGAACTCCAAGTCTCTCCATTATATAGGCATCTTTGGGGGTGTGTGACACGCTCTTTAAGACATTTAAGTCTATATTATATTCCAGGCCGACCTAGCACATAAGTGGAATAAATTCAAAGTACATGTTCTGCTCATCCGATCGAGATGATCTTTAGATCAATCTTACACCTCTCTGAAAGAGGAATCCAATAAAAATATTGGGATCGCCATTTGAGAAGCACAACCCGGAGTTTGGACCTAGTTGTCCAAATTTAACACTCCCTCTCAACTAGTGAGAACTCCTTCCACTATTGCAATCCAAACATCGTGCATCATCCCGTCGTAACTTGCTTTGCTGGCCTCTTTATTTCAGAACAGAAGTCGCTCAATCACAAAGACATCATTCCTGGCTGACAGATTCAGCCCAGAGGTCTGAAACCTCTATAGGACTCACAAGGAGTCTCATATATACTAACCCGTAGTTAGTTTCACAGACCCGAAGTCAGTTTCGAGATCCGAAACCTCACTAGGAATCAAGAGAGTCATATACTGACCCGAAGTCAGTTGGAGGTCTGAAACCTCACTAAACTTGATCTCAGATCAAGATGTTGGACACGTGTCATCCTAGACATAGAGAGTACGGCAATATCCGATGGGTCCATCGGTCTTGCTATGGTCTCTATTCACATTTCCGACCTCATTGGCCAAATGAGAGGTACTTCCTATGAGTTTGAAACTCCATGGGTAGGATGCATATGGGGCACAGATCAAAGAGAGGTGAACCATCTCAATATCATCACGGTGGGGCAGAAGCACACCAACTAGGTCCGGCAAGCCTAGCCCTGTGGTTGCTTATAGCACCAAAGCAATCCCCAAAACCCCCTTGGAGCTCCCAAAGCTCATCGTCTAACAGGACCCTCCAAATAAGGTCGTTCCATGATTCCAAGATTCTCATAGAAGGTTAGGAACATGACCTTCCCTAAGGGCGTTGTGAGAATATCTGCGACCTGCTCATCAGTTCCTATATGATCGAGCCTTACGGCGCCTCGCTGTATCATATCCCAGATAAAGTGGTACCAGCCATCAACATGCTTGGATCAATCGTGGAACCCGGGATTCTATGACAAATGAATCCCCCTCTGGTTATCACAAAGGATAATGGTGGCATCTAGCACATGCTCGAAAAGCTCACTGAAGAGCTTTCGCAGCCAAGTGACTTCACAACAGGCCATACATGTTGCAATGTATTCGACCTCAGCTGTGCTCAAGGCTATCGACTTCCATTTCCTGCCCGAAGCAGATCTACTTGTGAGATAGCATCCAGATGTGCTCTTACGATCCACCACACTGCCAGCCCAATCGGCATCAGTATATCCAAGGAGTGTCATGCTCCTGATAGTGTATCTCAGCCCATGGTCTGTCGTGCCACAGAGATATCTCAAGAGTTTCTTGGCACCAACCCAGTGAATGTTATGATCAACCATGTGTTCACTCAAATTGTTCACTGCACAACATATGTCCGGACGAGTGTTCACTAAGAACATTAGAGCCCTACAAGTTGACGATATTCAGTAGCATTTGCTAACACGAGCCCAGCAGCGCTGCTACTCAACTTCTTAAAGTTGAGCTCCATCGGTGTCGACACGGACTTATAGTCCACCATACCAGAAGCTTCACAATGTATTTTCCTTGAGAAACGAAAATCTCGCCAGGTCTCTGCCAGCCCTCCAGGCCTAGGAAGTAATGCATCAGTCCTAGGTCCTTCATCTCGAACTCAGAAATGAGCTCTCTCTTGCACTGATGAATGAGAGGGTTAGCATCTGTCAGGAAGAGGTCGTCCACATACAGCACCAGAATGAGAGGCTTCTTTCTATCAACTTTGAAGTAAAGGTTCGGATCAACATTACTATGAGTGAAGCCCAGCTTCATCAAGTAGCTATCTATCCTCTCGTACCAAGCTCTAGGTGCTTGCTTCAGCTCATAGAGGGCTTTCTTCAACCTGCAGACATGGGTGTCCCGATCTGGGACTTCGAACCCCAGAGGTTGCTCTACATACACCTCTTCCTTTATCGCACCATGCCAAAAGGCAGTCTTTACATCCATCTGATGAAGATTATGTCCTTGCGTAGCAGCAAGGGAAATAATAGATTATAGGTGCAATAATAATCAGTGCCTTCCTAGAGAAGTCTCACGCAACACATTTTCCCATCAAGATCCATGCCTGATCTTATATCGAGGTGACAATAGCTTTGTTCTGGAATCTGTGGTCTAGGAACCATATCCCAAACATCATCCTTGCATCCTTCCAGACTTGATGTTTTATAGCATCATATTGAACTCATGGCAGCTAGATACCCCTAGTATTTATATGGCTTCTTGGTTTTCTTCCAGAATTTCCCCCTCTGGAGCCATATGTCTTTGAGCCATGAGGATCTTCTTTCGTTCAGCAATGATATTAGCTCAAGAGCATATACAATTGTATTCTCCCTCTTAATGCGAGCTTCTCGAGAGAGAGAAGACATCTATTTTAAATGAGGGCATCCCAAACATCAACTTGGAAAGGGGTCTTATTCTCCCACAATCAAAGCCATCAAGACTCATAGCCATATACTGTCATATAGCTATCATGCATATATCATATACAATATTTGATCAAAATTTCACAAGCTTTGCTGATCAAGACTCCAACAATGTTTCAAAAGGCTGCAAAACCTTCTCAGTTCATACTTAAAAGTTTATCATTACGCTCCAATGTAGGACTGATACTATCACCAGCTTACTGCTAATATGAATTTCGTAAACATGGGTGACTGTCTATGTCACTGTCATAATGACAGTGACATAGAATGACAGATTTATCTCCTCAAGTTTGCGGCTACAGAACCGTCATATCGCAGATTACGATGTGGCCATAATTTTATCGTATCCATCACCATCTTCTTCATCATGGTCATACTTTATATGATGCCTCTGTTACGCAGATCTAGCACAGTCATAAGTGTACATCAATCATTGTTGTTTATCGCCTATGAACATACCGTAGCTTGATTTCTCCTCTTCAAGGTGACCCGTACACACCTGCCCTCTTGGCTCTTCTAATCATAGTGCTCAACAATTGTGTTTCAAAATAACGGTGCAGAGAGCAACAAAAAAAAAATTATCCTCACCGCGACACTTAAAGTCGGTCAGTCCAACATGTTTTTTTTTGCAGCAAGTGTTTAACTGATCTGTTATTTGTACAGGTTGCAGAAGACCTACGGTACTACCAGAAGAGAGCTTCTGCCGGATTTAGCACAAGATCTCAAAAATTTGTTGTCGAAGTACTTCCGAGAAAAAAAATTCACAATTATTGACGCAAAGGATGGGATCTTATTGAGGCTGGTTGTCGGTCTCTTCACTGTTGCTTTTCCAGATCTCTAGATATTTATTCCAACATGAATCTTTGCAACTTACAGTGTTCAAACAGCGAGATCGGACTTCATAGAACCGGGTGTTTGACTTAGGCACTGTGGGAGTCTTTCGGTCAGAGAGATCTGGCTGTCGACGCAATCTCATTGGAATGCCAAACAGTCCAATATAACATGGAGAAGGCAATTAAAAAACTTCCTTTCTGAATTGAAAAGACTCGATTTCATGCTAGCAATCCAACTGGGTTTGCTACTGAAACTACTGCTATTGAAGGATCTTGATCTTGAAAAAGATATGCATCTGCATCTGTACCTGGAAAGGACTATGTATGGTCCAGCGTTATGCGTGAAATTTTCCACCGGTTGCACAAACAGAAGTATAATATAACGTGCACCATCTTTCTTTTGCTTTCTCTCTTTGCTTGTTGTCTACGGGAATAGGCTAGGATGCCACTGTCACTGCTACTATTGTCCATCTCGCTTTCGGTCCCGATCGATTGACGTGTTTATTTATTTATTTATTGTTTTAGGCTGACAGAAATGGACGAAAGACGGAAACAAGGACTCTGCTATTACTATGATGAAAAATACTCTTAGGGATATAAATGCAAGGAACCAAAATTCTTTCAAATCGATGCTACTGAAAATAGCTCTACTGATCAAGCTACATCCGCTAAATTGCCTGAGGAGGAAGAAGGTGAACCCCTAACATCCCCAGACACTGATACTACAACTACGCCAAATGAGCTGATTATCTCATTCCAAACATTGGCCAACATTTCTTCACCCTGGACTCTCAAAATAAATGGGTACAATGGTTGCCTTTAGCTGAATGGTGGTATAATACCAATTATCATGAAGCCACCAAGATGATACCATGTGAGGTTGTGTATGGCCAACTCCCACCTTCACCAACTTATTATATTCCTGGAGCTTCCAAAGTACAGGGAGTTGATCAGCTCTTGTAGAACCGTGCTGCCATGATCACTCATCTCAAAGATAATCTACATCAAGCTCATAATAGAATGAAGCAATAAGCTGACCAACACCGTTCAAAGAGGTCATTTCAAGTAGGTAACCAGGTGTTCTTGCAATTCCAACCTTATTAGCAGACCTCTCTCAAATAAAATGGCAGCCAGAAACTAGCACAAAAATTCTATGGGCCTCATCAAGTACTTCAACATATTGGAGCAGTCGCTTACAAGTTGGATCTTCTAACTACTTCAAAATCCACCTAGTCTTCCATGTGTTCTGCCTCTAGAAATTTGTGGTGAACAATTGGAGGGTTCAAACAAGTCTGCCATAATTAGGTGAGGAAGGTTCAGTTTGGCTCTGCCCAGAACAAGTCCTCACTACTCGTGAAAGACATATTCACGGTGGCACGATCAAGGAAGTCCTCATCAAACGGAAAGACACCTCTCTAGAAGATGCGACATGGGAACCAACCATTATTCTTCAACATTTTCCGCAGCTTCAGCCTTGAGCACAAGGTTGCTTTTGATGGGGGAGGGCATGTTAGGGTCCAACCCTAACCCCTTTATTTATGTAATAATCCCGAGGGACCTAGTCAGAGTCATAGTTAGTTTGTTGAGCCAATAAATCCTGCAAGCGGTTATCCGCATTAATAACAATTGTAAGTGGTTGACCCGCATTATAGAAAAGGGACCACAATTAGTTATAAACGGACCATAGTTAAAAAATAAAGTGGTTAACTTGTATTATGCAAGGGACCACTAGTATTTAGGGTTTTGGATGTCATAAAGCTATAAATAATCTTAGATAGCAAGAGAAGAATCATCGAGTGTTATTGTAATTGAGCTCTACTCTATTGGAGGTTGCCCCCTCGAAGAGGCAAGTGAACATTGTATTCTGCTTCTGAATAATAATATATCTTTGCAGCTTGTCTCAATTCATGTGGTCTTTCTATGTTTCTGGCAATATTGTTTCATATTTCTGGTATTCTATTATTCTCACAGGTCAAGTGCATAACGCAGGATTGCGCAGAGGCTAGGGAGCAATAGAAATTGGAACTTTGAGAGTTGGTGGCACAAGGAGTTTGGTGGGGGAAAATTTATAGGAAATTTTGAGGGAGGATTGGGCTCAATTTGTGGGCATTTTTAGAACAAATCTAGGTAGTGAGAATTGGTGGAGGCATTGGGTCGTACACCCTATTTTGTGGGTTTTATAGGGTGTGAGATTGAGGCTAATTCCCTTCTGGGTTTTGTGGAGTTGCTTGAAGAGCACCAACTACAATTTTAGTAGTTTTAACTTTTTGAGGACTATAGAGAGAGAGATTTCTTAGTTTTTTCCCAGTAGCAATAGTAGCAAAATTCTAGGTCAGCGCAGAGATTTAGTGGGCATAATTTCCAGCACTTGGGTAGTGATTTAACAACCTGGGTTGGCTTTGCTTGTTGTAGCAAGCCTAGGTTCTTCTTTCTTCGACTGTATTATAATTATTATGCTAATAAATTTAATAAAATGTCCAAATTTGGTGCCATAATTCCTGTATCTGATTTTCTATATATGCATGTAATTGTTGGATGTTTTCCATGTTACTTGTTTATTGTTATTCATTGTTAATTTACTATTAGGAATATTACAATGGTATCGGAGTTTGTCCTTGGACAGTGTGGGAGGAAGAAGTTGTTGATGCCACCCAGGTACCAAGGGATCATTTTTCACAGGGGCCGAGGCAGAGGGCGTGCTAGAGAATTAGGGCTTGACCCCTTTTCAGACACTGAGTTGGAAAAAAATAGAGAACACATAGAGGCCCAGTAGGTGATGAGCATACGAGATAGGGAGGCAAAAACCTGGTTATGGATGAGTTTTCGAGGGTGAACTAGTAGATTTTGAGGCAGGGCCAGCTGATGATGGACATGATGCAGCAAATGATGGGCTTGTAAGTGCAAAACAACTAGGGATATGAAAATAATGGAGATGGGAGTTCCAGAGTAGGAGACAGGAGCTGCCACACAAGGGGGAATACATTTTAGTGACCACATACTCTAGTGCATGGTCAGAACAACCGTCCCACTGTGCCACAGTTCATGGATGAGCCGATGAGAGATAAAGAACTAGACTGTGTTGCAAATTTGGTGCACTCTATAGAGATGAGGATTGATGTGTATGAGGAGCAACACCCTAGGATTCAGAGAGTCAGGTCCTTTAGGGAGTTTATACACCTCGAGGAGAGATGCAAGACTGGGGCTAGTACATCTTACTGAGGAGGAAAGACGAGCCAGGAGGTGGATGTCACACTTTCCAACTATGATGGGTTAACCAAGAGTTCAGCCAGGGCATTGGTTCAGAAGTTGGACACTTACTTCCATCTGAACCCCAAGCATGAGACAAACACCATCAGGTTTTCCACATTGCATTTGGAGGGGGATGCACAGGAGTGGTGGTACCATGGCCTAATCACACTTGGGCATATCCACATCACCTCTTACATGGAGTTTACGAGGTGGTTGATCGAGAGGTTTGATAGGAAGGACCCTGAGTTACACTTTAGAGAGATGGCACACCTAAGAAAAACTAGCAGCGCAGAAGCCTATATATTGGGGTTTCAGAGGTTGGCAGTGATGGTCACAGACATTTCGAAGGCCCTGTTGAATATGTTGTTCATAGAGGGGGTAGATGACCCCCTACATGGACGGGTGAGAGCTTATAAGCCCACGACATTAATGGAGGACATCTCCAGGACCAGATATATGATTGATGCAGTGCCAAAAACCAAGGCTCCTTTCCCCGCCAAACCCATTGCTCCCCAAGGTGGCAGAGACACTACAAAGACACACAGGGAGGTTGGGAGTGGTCAACTCGATGATGATACTAGGAGGGACATCTGAAGGAGGAAGTTATGTTTTATGTGCCAAGAGTCGTGGGCACCAGGGCACAAGTGCACCAAGGGAAAGGCCCACTACATTGAGGTGTACCCAGACAACGAGCCCAAGGATTAGATTGAGTAGGAGATGGACACAAGATATGAAGGACCCCAGTCCATGGGAGGTGGACGACGACCACCACCACCGCCTTAGGGAGGAGGCCCATTGTTGCCTATTGGAGGAGTTATTTCTTCACTTCGAGGAGTTTCGAAGTACCTAACACAGTGCAGGGGCATCGTGTTTCTGTGCTAGTGGACAATGGGGCTACCCACAATTTCATTGATGCCCAGATGGTGGAGCAGAGAGGCATACACACAGAGACATTTGACGAGTTTTTGATGTTGGTGCTAGGAGATAGGACGATGCAAGGCACGAGATATGTCCCTAGCCTGACATTGATGATGGGGAACTACTTTGTGACTGATTATTTCTTTGTGGTGGACGTTCTAGACACCAATGTGGTGATGGGTGTCCAGTGGTTGTATTCATTGGGGCAGGTCACCACTGACTGGAGGAAGTTGGAGATGGATTTTACTAGACCAAATGGGAAACTGGCCGTGTTCAGGAGCATGCATTATTATCCAACGCAGATAGTATCAGCCCTTTAGATGGAGGCTGACTTGTGGCATGGGGATATAGAGTGGGTAGTAGAGCTTCGGATTTTAGAGATTGGAGCTCAGTCATGATAACTAGACCTATATATCCTAGCACTCTTGGAGAGACATCAGGTAGTTTTTGGGGATATCCCTCCAGGCAGGCCACCATATCATGGGTTTGAGCACACCATTGAGTTGGAGGAGGGGTTACATGTAGTGATCACCACACCCTACAGGAATCCCAATGCCTATAGGGATGAGATCGAGAGGGCCATATAGGAGTTGTTGGCATTGGGGCACATAAGGCCCAACACTAGCCCTTTTGCTTCATCAGTAGTGTTGGTGAAGAAGGATGGGCCCCTCCATATGTGCATTGACTACAGGGCCCTCAACAAGAATACTGAAGAACCGGTACCCCATACCCCATACACCCCAAAGACCGCATTTAGTTGCCATTATGGGCACTTCGAGTTCCCAGTGATGCCCTTTGGGCTCAACGATGCACCAAAAACATTTCACTCTTGCATGAACCACGTGTTTCAGAGGCACCTGCGTATATTTGTTCTGGTGTATTTCAACGACATACTCATTTATTGCAGGACATGGGAGGAACATCCACAACACTTGGAACATGTCTTGAGCATCTTGGAGGAGTAATAGTTTTATGCCAAGATGTCAAAGTGCAAATTTCGGCTGATTGATATGCTATATTTAGGGCACTTGATAGTAGAGGACGAGGTCAAAGTTCAGGAGGAGAAGATCTGTGCCATTCTTGACTGGCCTATGCCCAGGAACGTGACAGAGCTGAGAGGATTCTTGGGCATATGCACATACTATAGGCACTTCGTGAGGGGATTTTCTTTGCTAGTTTCACCCCTTACAGACCTCACGAAGAAAGAGCCATTCTATTGGACATACATAGTGCAAGAGGCCTTTGAGCGCCTCAAGGTGGTGATGAGTACCTACCTAGTTTTGGCATTACCAGATTTTTCATAGCCCTTTGTATTTTAGTGTGACGCATAAGGCGAGGGTATTGGGGAAGTACCGATACAGGGAGGTCATCCCATAGCTTTTGAGAGTCGGAAGCTCCACGACTATGAGAGTTTATACTCTATTTATGATAGGGATATGCTAACTATAATGCTCGCGCTAGATAAGTTCCAGTAGTACCTAGTGGGCAATAGGTTCAAGGTGATGACTGTTGTTTTTAGGGGTAGGATCGGATGTGCTCTAGCTCCGAAACTTTGTGGACGGGCTAGAACACATGAGATCTCCAAGACCCAGAAATCGTTTGGAGAAATTCCACCCGGAGCTTCAGTTATTCAAATAATTAATTATTTTAAATAGAGCCTAAGTTAAAACTTAGGGAATTTAAATAATTAAAGTGAATTAATTTAAACATGTGGGTGAGAAGCTTCTAAGTGACGAGGATCAAGTCTAATTTAATCTTAGCCATTAATTAATGATTAGGTCACAACCGTTGATTCATCAACAGGAAAAGTATAAAGGAACACTTAAGGGTCAATTGGAGAACACACACAGTGACTGAATTTAGAGATTGTATTCTTCTAATGGAGCAGTGTTCGGACGAAGATCAGATCTAAGTAATTCAGTGCAATGAGGGGAAATTCGTCAACGGGAGTTCAATCCAAGGCTGAGAATACAAGGGAAGAGAGGCATATTAGCACCAGGAGAGACAACGCAGCCATTCAGAGGGTGACGCAGAGCCAGCAGGGCTCACACAGAGCCAAAAGGGTGACGCGGAGCTAGAGGGGGTGATGCAGTCACCTGAGCAGCTGTGCTGGGGTTTCTGTGAGGCAGATCAGGCAGCCATTCAAAAGATAGATTTCTGAGCTGGGAGGGCTCACGAGGAGGGTGACGCAGCCACTAGAGGAGGTGACGCAGTCTCAGCACAGAGCTTGCTGCAGCCATTGCTGCGCAGCACTGGGGACAGCACAGTCACCTTGGGGTTTCTTCATTCTGCTGTTGGATAAACCGAAATATCTGTCTCCGGATAAAGGTGCTTCTACCAAGGATTTTCTCTGTTGGGTGAGCTGGATTTGGCACCCTAGATTGTATTCAAAAATCTGCATAATTGTATAAACCCTCAGAACTGCTGCACCGGTTTTCCCGCATTGGGGTTTTCCGGGGACATTTGTCTGAAAAAAAGTGTGTCCTTTGTCTGAATGCTTCATTTATTTTTCAGTACTTGATCTGTATATTTGTGTAGACTACATTGTATTTACATTAATATTTTCTTTATGTATTCAGAAAATAACTTGTTAAATTGATGAAAACAAGTAGGTAATGTAAATCAGATTTTTGCAGTAGGATTTATGTTGTAAAGATTCAAAAATTTTCACATGGTATCAGAGTTGTTGCAGATCAAGTAGAGCTGAAGCCATCAGCGAAATATGGAAGAAAAATTTGCTGAGGCAGGCAGTTGTCCCGAGTGATAGCGCTGAACCAGAAAGAGGCAGAGGAAGGGGTGACGTAGTCACCAGAGGGGCTCACGCAAAGCCTGCGTCAGCCAGCTAGGGTGACGTAGCTGCAACAGAGGCAGCGCAGTGTTTGTTCGGCCAACGCAGAGGTTTTGAGCCTCAAATTTTTTCCGGCTGCCGTGGCTGGAAGTGCAGTCCGATTTTCTTCTAGAGTTGCTAATGAGGCATTGTTTCTGTTGGTGCAGAACAATGTCTAGTCGGGCAGTGGCAAAGTAGAGGGAAGCAGTTCCTCAGAATACTTCTTTCCAAGAACTCCAGATCCAGTGCTGATCAGCAGCAAAGAGTGATCGGAGAGGATTGTTTCAACATCAGTTGGCAGAAGGATTTTCGTATAAGGAAATCGATTTTCAGAGGGAGCTTGTTCCTTATAGGGTTTCTAGCGCCAAAGAAACCCAATCTGAGTTTTGCTAGGGCAGAAGAAAAAGAGGGAGAATAGAACCAGTTCGACATTTTCTTGTTGAGAAAATATGGCCATACATGGATTGAGGGATCAGGTTGAATGAAGCATCCAACATTGTCATCTGGAATGCCAGGATCCTGTCAGTTTTGGATGAACATCGCATCAAGGATCATATCTTGAATGCAGTTTTTGTTCCTGTCGATGCCGATCCTCTCACGGAGTTAAGGATCATGTGATCCCACATATTGCTAAGAAGAACATAGCAAGGGAAATGTGGACTTCCTTGACCATTATGTACCATGGAACTTCCGTCTAGCAGAAGATATTGCTTGAGAATCAGTTGAGACTATTTCAGATGCAGAAGGGAGAAGAGATCGACCCCTTCCTTATCAGATTGCAAGCGATCCGAGATTAGCTAGCTTTCGTAGGGGCTACTCCAGATGATGGTCTTATGGTCAGGACTGCCCTAAATATAGTCTTTGAAGACTGGGAGAACTTTGTCCAAGGCATTTTGGGCAAAGCAGCTTATCCAAATTGGGAAGAGATGTGGGAAACTCTTTGACAACAAGAGATAAAAAGGTTGACCAAGGCCGGAAGCAGCAACATGGGGATCAAAATCAAGAAGGAGGAAGAGGAAGATGTGGCTCTCGCATCCAAGGGCCAACATGGGAAGCAGAGAAGGAAGAAGGACCTCTCGAAGGTCAGATGCTTCAGGTGTGGAGAATTGGGACATTTCGCCACACACTTCCCACAGAAGAAAAAGGGCAAAGAAGAATCTGACTCGAAGGTTGCTGCAGCGAAGGATGATGATGGGGATGATGATGATTGTGTGATGAGTGCTCATGTGCCTCGGGAAAAGAGGTGGGGTGATATTGATCTATAGTTCTTTGAACTGCAGAGAGTAGGGCAAGATCCTTGAGGTGCCCAAACTCTTGGATCAAATATGGCCACAGGAGCCCTTAATGACAGTAGTAGAATGACAGGAGTTAGTTGGTGTGAGGGATGATGGAGCGATAGTGGTAGAGCTAGAGCGCCAAAGTCTGAAGCAGAGCAGAGTAGAGGCAGCAGCAGCATAGCAACAACAACGTAGTGCACAATGGTGCAACGTAGTGCAGAGCAGGAGCAGCGCATTAGCATCAGATGGTCAGCGCAGATTAGCAGCAGAGGAAGCTTCAACATCGAGGTGCATCTAGACTTACCAGCATGTCAGTATTTGTGATGTATTTCAGTTACTTAACTCTTAAGAAACTGAGTTGCAGTGCAACAGTTAGCTGTGGCAATGCTATGGGTAGGATGATGCAGCATTTTAAGAGGGATTTGCAGCAGTGATAGTAGCAGATTCATGGGCAGCTCTACAGATTGCAATAGCAATGGATGAGGAGCAGCAGCCAAGCATCAGTAGCGCAAAGGACCAATGTTGTGGATCAGGGTGATGATTTTGGTGAAGAAGTATTGCTAGAGCACATTCCTCGCTAAGCGTGAGTCTTTTTTTGGGGTAGAATCAGATGTGCTCTAGCTTTGAAACTTTGTTGAGGGGCTAGAAAACATGAGATCTCCAAGACCCAGAAATCGTTTGGAGAAATTCCACCCAGAGCTTAAGTTATTCAAATAATTAATTATTTTAAATGGAGCCTAAGTTAAAACTTAGGGAATTTAAATAATTAAAGTGAATTAATTTAAACATGTGGATGAGAAGCTTCTAAGTGACGAGGATCAAGTCTAATTTAATCTTAGTCGTTGATTAAGGATTAGATCACGACCGTTGATTCATCAACAGGAAAAGTATAAAGGAAGGCTTGAGGGTCAGTTGGAGGACGCACACAATGACTGAATTTAGAGATTGAATTCTCTGAGGGAGCAGTGATCGGACGAAGATCAGATCTGAGTAATTCAGTGCAGTGAGGGGCATTTCGGCAACAGGACTTCAGTCCAAGGCTGAGAATACAAGTGCAGAGAGGCAGATCAGCACTAGGAGAGACAGTGCAGCCCTTGAGAGGGTGACGCAGAGCCAGCAGGACTCACGCAGAGCAAGAAGAATGTGTAGAACAAGAATGGGTGACGCATTCACCTGAGCAGCTCTGCTTGGGTTTCTGCGAGGCAGATTGAGTAACCATTCAGCAGATCGATTTCTGAGTCGGGACGACTGACGAGGAGGGTGATGCAGCCACTAGAGGAGGTGATACAGTCTCATCATAGAGCTTGTTGCAGCCATCGCTGCGCAGCACTGGGGACAATGCAGTCACCTTGGGGTTTCTTCATTCTGATACTGGATCAGTCGAAATATTTGTCTCCGGATAAAGGTACTTCTGCCGAGGATTTTCTCTGTTGGTTGAGCCAGATTTGGCACCCTAGATTGTTATTCAGAAATCTGCATAATAATATAAACCCTCAGAACTGCTACACCATTTTTCCCACATTGGGTTTTTCTGAGGACATTTGTTCGAAAATAAGTGTCCTTTGTCTGAATGCTTCATTTATTTTTCCGTACTTGATCTATATAGTTGTGTAGGCTGCAGTGTATTTACATTAATATTTTCTTGATGTATTCAGAAAATAACTTGTTAAATTAATGAAAACAAGTAGGTAATGTAAATTAGATTTCTGCAGTAGGATTTATGTTGTAAAGATTCATAAATTTTCACTGCCCACAATAGTCTTTGTTTCTTCCTTAGAGAAGAAGGAACTTTGGGAGAGACAACAGAAGTGGGTCAACAAGATCTAAGATTATGATTTTGATATAGAGTATGTCAAGGGAAAGCAGAACATAGTGGCAGATGTCCTATCTAGGATGTGAAAATTTTAAAATCTGAATTTTTAAATACTACTACAGTTATTGATTTATTTCTCCTACTTATTTTTCACAATAAGTTATTTAAAATAAACATGTTAATTTTAGATAAACATGGTATGTTCTATGCTTAATGCAGTTTTACTTCAATCTTTCTTATAGGCCCAATTCAACACATAAACATGAAACTAAAATGTTGATAGAACATAATAATA
Source organism: Pinus albicaulis (assembly GCA_034641835.2). Classification (NCBI taxonomy): domain Eukaryota; kingdom Viridiplantae; phylum Streptophyta; class Pinopsida; order Pinales; family Pinaceae; genus Pinus; species Pinus albicaulis. The sequence continues at coordinate 787,722,780 of CM076576.1, forward strand.
GATCACCAAAAGACAAGCCAAATAATGTAGATCAGATTTTACAATTATTCATGTCCAGCAAAGATAGAGAGTGATGTGCGTTACGGCAGTCAACAAGATGCATTAGCCAGCAAAGTCTTTCTCAACATCAAATCAGCCAACCTTCCAAGTGTCACACACACCCCTCAAAGACAACTCCAAAAGTCAACGCAAGTCAACAAAAGAATCCCTCATCCAGATTTCCGGCATCATCCATATTTTCGGCATCGAAGTTTCCGACATCCATTTCCAACATCATTTCTGGCATCCATATTTCCGGCATCATCCAGATTTCTGACATCCATTTCTAGCATCCATATTTTTGGCATCCATTTCTGGCATCATCCATATTTTTGGCATCCATTTCCGGCATCATTTCTGGCATCCAGATTTCCGGCATCATCCATATTTCCGACATCTAGATTTTCATCATCCATTTCTGGCATCATTTCTGGCATCCATATTCATACATGGGAGAGAGAGAAGCCTCTTCTAGGCTGTACGAACCAATCAAATCATGAGGAATGTGTGTGATGAGATGATGATGAAATGGACATCATCTCTCTCCAATTTATATCAGTCAGTGAGGGTGTGTGACACATCTATTAGGCTTGTGAGCCTACATTACAAATCTGGCCGACCTAGCACATGTGTGGAAAATAAAATCAAAATATATGTTCTGCTCATCCAAACAAGATAATCTTTAGATCAATATTGCACCTCTCCGAAAGAGGAATACAACAAAAAAATAATCATCATCATATGAGTAGTGCAACCTGGATTTTGGACCTAGTTGCCCAAAATTAACACTCCCTCTCAAGTAGGGAGAACTCCATCTTTCCACATGTTCCATCGAGAGATCAGTACCATCGTGTACCATCATATAGCATCGTGCATCATCCTGCCGTAACTTGCTTTGCTGGCTCTTGTTCGTAAATAGAACAAAAGGTGAGTCACAAAGACATCACGCTTAGCTGACCCGAAGTCAGCTTAGAGGTTAAAACCTCTCTTGGCCTCAAAAAAAAGAGTCTTATAGTAACCTGAAGTTAGTTTACTGACCCGAAGTCAGTTTAGAGGTAAGAACCTCATCATACTTGATCCTAGATCAAGGTGTTGGACATGTGCCATCCTAGACATAGAGAGTATGACAATCTCCGATGCGTCCATCGATCTTGCTATTGGTCTCTATCCACATTTCCCACCTCATTGGCCAAATGAGAGGTACTTCCCATGAGTCCGAAACTCCATCGGCAAGATGCATGTGAGGCATAGATCAAAGAGAGGTGAACCAACTCAATATCATAACGGTGGGGCAAAAGCACAACAAGGTTCGGCAAGCCTAGCCCCGTGTGTGCTTATAGCTCCAAGAAGTTATCCCCAAGCCCCCCGGAGCTCCCAGAGCTCATAATCCAACTCAAGCAGTACCCTCACAATAGGTTCTTTCCACGATTCAAAGCTTCTCACGGAAAGTTAGGAACTTGACCTTCCCCAGGGGCTTCGTGAAAATATCTGCGACCTGCTCATCAGTTCCTATGTGATCGAGCCTTACGGTGCCTCGTTGTACCATGTCCCAAACAAAGTGGTACTTAATATCAATATGCTTGGATTGATCGTGGAACACGGAATTCTCAGAAAGACAAATCCCACTCTGGTTATCAAAAAGGATAACGATAGTATCTAGCACATGTCCGAACATCTCACTAAAGAGCTTTCTCAACCAAACAACTTCACAACAGGCCATACTCACTGCAATGTATTCGGCATCAGTGGTGCTCAAAGCCATTGACTTTTGCTTCCCGCTCATCCAAGATATCGAAGCAGAACCCAAGGTGAAGCAACATCTAGATGTGACCTTGCAATCCACCACACTGCCAGCCCAATCGACATCAGTATATCCATGAAGTCTAAAACTCTCGGCAGTGTATCTTAGCCCATGGTTGATTGTGCCCCGAATATATATCAATGGACTCTGGGCACCAATCCAGTGAATGTGATAAGGCTCAACTATATGTTGACTCAATGTGTTCACTGCAAAACATACGTCTGGACGGGAGTTCACTAAGAACATCAGAGCCCCCACGAGTTGTCGATACTCGGTGGGATTTCCCAGTTAGGGCCCAGCAGCGTTTCCACACAAATTCTTAAAGTTGAGTTCCATCAGTGTCGACATAGAGTTACAGTCCACCATACCAAATCTCTCCAGCAGCTTCACGACATATTTTCCTTGAGAAAGGAAAATCTCGCTTGGCCTTTGCCAGACCTCCAAGCCTAGGAAGTAATGCATTAGTCCTAGATCTTTCATCTCAAACTCGGAAGCTGGCTCCCTCTTACATTGATGGATGGTAGGTTCAACACTTGTTAGGAAGAGATCGTCCACATAGAGAACTATAATGAGAGGCATTTCTCTATCAACCCTAAAATAAAGGTTTGGATCAGCATTATTTCGAGTGAAGCCAAACTTCATCAAGTAGCTATCTATCCTCTCATACCAAGCCCTGGGGGCTTGCTTCAACCCATAGAGGGATTTATTCAACCTGCATACATAGGTGTCATTATCTTGGACTTCAAACCCCAGAGGTTGCTTCACATAAAGCTCTGCCTTTATTGAACCATGCAGAAAGGCAGTCTTCACATCCATTTGATGGAGACTCCAACCTTGCGTTGCAGCAAGGGCAATGATAGATCGGATGGTGGTATAGCGGGTGACAGGTGAAAATATATCATCATAATCTATACCTTCTTTCTAAGAGAAGCCTCGAGCAACAAATCTTGCCTTGTAGTTTTCAGCACTACCATCAGATCCATGCTTGATCTTATAGAGCCATTTTTAGGTGACAACAGATTTGTCCTCTGGTCTCGGGACCACTTCCAAAACATCATTTTTCATAATGGACTCATATTCTTCGTGCATGGCATCCTTCCAAACTTGACGCTTTATGGCTTCTTCAAATGATCCAAGCTCAGATTATACAATTGTACTCATGGCTGCTAGATACCCTTGGTATCTATTCAGCTTCTTGCTTTCACGGAATATCCCCCTTAGGGCAATATGTCTCTCGGCATATTCGAGAGAATCCTTAGGCCATGAGGATCTTCTCTTAGTTGAAGGAGGTGGCCCAATAGGATCCATAGGTCCTTCAACATTTGGCATCGGTTCATCCTTCGGTTCATCCTGCTTCCCTGCTGCTTCATCTTCTTTATCTTCCTTGGAGCTAGGAAGATTTCTTACTTTCTTGAGGGCAGCATCTTCATCGAACGTGACATCGTGGCATATCTCCACTTCTCTTTGACCAGGCACATAGATTCTATATGCCTTCGAAGTTTCACTGTAGCCCACAAACATTCCCTTCTTTCCAGAAGCATTCAACTTGCTTCTCTTTTCCTTTGGCACATGAAAGTAAACAGGACAACCAAAAAATATAAAATGAGAAACATCAGGTTTCTTACCAGAGAAGACTTCTTCAAGAGTCTTGGAGTCCAGAGTGGAATGTGGGCATCTATTTTGAACGTACACAGCAGTGTTCGCAGCTTCTCCCCATAGAAACTTCGGAATACCTTGGTCACATAGCATGGCACGGGCAACTTCCACAATGGTCCTATTTTTCTTTTAGCAACACCATTTTGCTCAGGAGTATACACAGTTGTGGTCTCCCTCTTAATGCCAACTTCATTGCAAAAGTCATTGAATTCATTTGACTCATACTCAGACCCATTGTCGGTCCTAAAAACTTTGATTCTCATCTCGATTTGATTTTCCACCAAGGCCTTGAAGGTACGAAACCATTTGAATGCTTCATCCTTCTTATTCAAGAAATATGTCCAGGTCTTGCGGGAGAAGTCATCTATAAAAGTCATGTAATAGGAACATCCTCCCAAGGATGTCACAGGCATCATACCAGATAAATCAGAATGTATCAACTGCAAGATATCAGTTGTCTTTATGACACTTGAGGGGAATGGTACCCTTGTATACTTCCCTTCGGGACAACCCTAACATATACGTTCATGATCATCTTTAAATTCGAGCATCCCTACCACCACCTTCCTTGCTTTGGGAAGGGCTTTGTAATTGTAAATTTATGTAGATGTTCTATGCTTGATGCAACTTTACTTATCACTACAGCAATCACATAAACAATCAAGTAAAATGCTGATAGAAAATACCAATGGATCTACAGAAGACAAACCAGAAACAGAAAAATGTGGTGGTGCGTTATGGCGGTCAACAGGATTCTTCAACCAACAAAGTCTCCTTGGTCAGCCAACCTAGCATGTGTCACAACAACCCTCAAAACAGCCACACGGTCAACTCAAAGTCAACCCCAGAAAAGTCAGCGCTGCCCCAACGGCAGCAATGGCAACAACACCAGCAGCAATGGCAGCAAAAACAGCAACAACAGCAGCAACAGCAGCAGCAACAAGTAAAAGTCAACGCAGAGCGGTCTACGGTCAACCTTTGACTTCAGTTCTTATGCCAAAATGTATGGCCTTCCAAAATCAAAGTCTCCACCAAAAATCAACTCCTTTGGACCATGCGTTGACCAAAGTCAACGCTAGTCAAACTTGCGTGGAAACCCTAGCTGCAGCAACTTCCTCTTTGTCCTTCTTTCCCACGTGTGAACTGACACTGCCTCCAAGCAGCTCGAACCAATCAAAAGAGAAAAGATGATGTGTGAGGATGAGATGAGTGAAATGTCCTCCAACGTTGACTCTATTTATATCAATCATTGAGGTGTGTGACACATTTGCTGGGGGTGTAAAACCTTAAGGCCGACCTACACATATTTTGAAAGTATTAAAAATAAATTCAAAATAAATGTTCTGCTCATCGGATCAAGATGATCTTTAGATCGATCTTGCACCTCTTCGAAAGAGGAACCCAATAAAAATATTGGTATCTTTATCTGAGCATCACAACATGGAGTTTGGACCTAGTTGTCCAATTTTAACACTCCCTCTCAACTAGGGAGAACTTCATCCACCAGTGCAATCAAACATCGTGCGTCATCCTGTCGTAACTTGCTTTGCTAGCCTCTTCATTTCAGAACAGAAGTGGGTCAGTTACAAAGACATCATTCCCGGCTGACAAATTCAGCCCAGAGGTCCGAAACCTCTATAGGACTCACAAAGGGTCTCATACCAACCCGAAGTTGGTTTATCTGACCCGAAGTCAATAGGAGGTCCGAAACCTCACTAGGACTCAAAAGAGTCATATACTAACCCGAAGTTAGTTTCACTAACCCGAAGTCAGTTGGAGGTATGAAACCTCACTAGGACTCAAGAGAGTCATATACTAACCCGAAGTTAGTTTCACTGACCCAAAGTCAATTCGA